>JAYKAV010003195.1:162318-195470 GCA_035582835.1 Phoebastria nigripes
CGCTGCGGCCGCGGAGGCCGCCGCGGGAAGGGGCGTGCGCGGCGCGGCTGCAGCGAGCCGGGAGGGAGGGGGCTCCGGCGGCTGCGGCTCCGGGCTGCCGGCTCCGTCCGTCCCTGTGTGTTTGGAGCGGAGGAAAGATGGCAGCGGCTGCACTTCCTCTTGCACTTTCACCCCTGGGGGGAGGAGAAGGAGGGGGCGATACCACCCCCCCTACAAAAATCCAGCGGGGGCCCCCCGGCTGCTGCTCCCCGACCAAGCGCCGCCGCCGCCGGCTCCGGTCCGGGCCCCGCCCGCTTCGCTGCACCCGCACCACCGGCGCCGCAAACTTTCCTCTCTTCTTTGGCCGAGAAGACCCCCACCCTATTCATAGAGACCCCCCCTCCAGCCACTCGGGCTCCCCCCTGCCCCCCCGCTTCCTGCCCCCCTCCCTCCCCGCATCCGCCAATGCAAGAGCAGCCAGAGCCAGCAGGCCGGCCCCCACCCCGCCCGCCCGCGGGGGCTGGGGGCTGCAGTCTCCCCCTTCCCCAACACCGATCCTCCAATGCCGAGCCGGCAGCGAGGCCCCCCCCCGCGGCACACGGGGGCGGCGGGGCTGCACTCGCCCCCTCCCCCAAATATCCGGGCTGCAGCTCGCCCCCCGGACCCCCCTCCCGCCGGAGAGAGGAGGAGGGGCCGACGGGGGGGGGGGGGCTGCAGGCAACCTCCCCCCCTCCCCAGGCGCAAATCGTCCAATGCAAACCCTCCCGGAGCTGCAGAGCGGCCCCCACCTCCTCGCCTCGCCTGAGGAGAGCCGATCCCAGAGGGGCCAGGGGCTGCAGAGCAGACCGGCCTCCCCCCGGTCTTTCATTGCATTTCTCACCCCCGCCCCCCGTCCTAGGATCAACTCTCAGCCTGACTAAAAGAGCGAGGCGCCGGCATTGTGGGGGAGGGAAGGGGTACAGCGGGAATTCTTCCAGAGCAAAAATGCCCTCCTCTCGGGAGGAGTTGGGAGAAACGGTACCCGCGGGCCGGGGGCTGCGGGAGGCACGGGCAATTGCACAACCCGAGTGCCTGCCTCCATGTTGGGGAAACTCTGCCGCCCCGCTGAGCCCCGAGCTGCCCGGGGTTTCCCACGGCACCCCGCACGCCCCGCGATGCCGCGCCGCCAGGCTCCCGCTCCCCTGAAGTTAGCCTTCCCCAGGCCACACACTCCAAAACGCTTCACGGTAACTCACTGGCGGGGGTTGCTTGGACTGTCCTAGTGCTGAATCTTCCTGTGTGCCCAAGGTCTCTCTGTGAAGAGCTTCTATTTCAACATAATCATCGTTACTCATTTTCAGCTGAAATTCGCTTTCTGTCTCAGGGAAGAATTTTTCTCTACTTTTGAAGAAATATTCCACCCCTCCAATACACACACRCGCGCCCAAAACAGAGTTCTTTGTTTTGTTAAAGACAACACTTTTTGAAGTGTTCAAGGGCACTTTTTTTTGCATTTGTAACATCAAGCCTAATTAAGAATCCTTGGATGCCCTATTCACGATCCAATATTGTCACTTAAACTATTCTGTGGAAAATACTGAACTTAGCACATGCGAGGGCATCACAAACTACAGAGCCTTCCAAGAGCTCGAACCCAGCACTTATATTAAATAGCGGTGGAACTGAAAAAGCATTCTGGGTACTGATGTGCAAATGAGCACACCAAGCTTCCAACTTCCAAAATGCAATATTACATTAACACTTAAGGCCACACAGTGCCCTCAGCCTGTACACCGGATTTCTCCTGCTTTTGATAGGAATTGTTTGTCTACACTGCAGGCAGAATATTACCAGTAGCTTTTTATTACCGCATTATGTATGCTCACACCCTGATATGAACACATTATTTTTAGAAATTTGAGGTTGTCTGAGTAGTAGCAATGCTGACGAACCCAGCTCAAATACACCGTATTATATAGGTATATAAAGTGCTCACATTCTGTAAGTCTGTTTGTGTGCCACAGACACAAGAGTTGTACTTGCTACAGTGAAGAAAATGATTATATTTAATCATACTAGCCAGGCTGCACGCACACACACACAGAGAGCAGTTAAAGAATCTGGAACTTGCTTATCTTTCCTAGTGGCTTTGGTCAGTTGTGCGCCTTTCCCCCCAGTGGTTTATTAATTTGCTTTCTTTTAGTCCCCAGCCTCCTGACATGGTTCCTGCTTCCTATTTCAGTTCCCTCCTTGCCTGTTCTTTGTCTCTCCTCTAGGCAGGGGGAGGGGGGTCCTGCCGCTCTCACTGCACTTTCCTCAGAACTTTCTCCAGTTGCCATGGAATGTTCTGGTTTCAGCTTCCAGCCCTCCTATTTCAAAGGCACCATCCAACGCACCCTGCCTGCTTCTTTAGGTAAAAGCTAAGTATTCACCCCAAAGCATGGCTGTTTCTTGGCAAGTGAAACCCCATTCACACTCGCCATGAGGACGCCAGATCAGCATGCTGGGAGCTCATATTCTGAGTATGTTGCTGGATGCTCGTTAAAGATGACCACCAGCACGTTGCACTCCCAAGGAAATCACAAGGAGACCAACATAGCCATTCACCTTAGCTCCTCAGCCCTCTGACATGGTAACGGCTGGATCTCTCCTAGCACTTCCACCCTTACTATACTGGCCTCCCCCACCTTATGGCTTCAGCAACACATTTAAAGGACCACTTCTTATAACTTGTTCTGGACCCAAACTTACCTCATCTCAGAATATGAGACTATCAAAATAGTCATTCAACTAGCATTTGTCACAATGTAGCCAAGTTTCTTCTATTTGCAAATAAGCAGTTTGTGCCATACTGAGACAGAAATTGGCTCATCAGTATAAACAAACTTGGAAGATGAAGTTCCCTAAATTTAATGTGGTGACTAAATGTCATTTCCCCATACTTAACTATGTAAGTGTACAGGTGTGATTACCTTTGAACTCATTTATCATCACAACTAGTTAGTTACTGTCTTTAAGACAAAGTTCCAGATGATGGGAAAGAGAGTTTTAAATTTGAATTTAAAAATCTACATTTTCAGTATACAGAATTTCCTCCCCTTTTCAGATGACTCCTAATCTATTTTCTCTGACATCTTCTGCACTGGGATCTGCTGAACTTCTTTTGAATTCACTCTCTTAAATAAAGGCATTTTCCTCAGCTACTTTATTCAGCTTCTCACTATTTCCTGTCTCACTTCTGCTCATGGGAATTCCTGAGCTGTCCCTAAATGTTTTGCAGCTGTCTAGTCCCTCCTGAAGCACTTTGATTGGTATTTCAATAGTATTAAAAATCCTCTTTTGCTCTGAACATATGTGTACCATTTGGGACTGTATGCTGTACATTGCTCACTTCACTGCAGATCAATTGCTACTGGCCTTACTCTGAAGTGCAGACCTTAAATTGGTCTGCAAATATAGGAGGTAACAAAAGACTGTGTTACAGTTGAATCTATTCAAATATATTTGGCTATATGTTAATTAGACTTGAGTCATACCTATTTGTTGAACATTSTCAACTCATGCATCTGTGTAGGTCTTGAGGCTACTGAAATTTTTCAGAATAGTCTCCATTATTATACTCTTTAAGATGGTTAGTCACTATTTCACATGGATTATAATATTAGCAGACACATTTCTGCATAGCACTTGTGCCAGCTAATTCAGTCATATGAACCATCTCCTTTTTATGTGTGTTCCACAGAAATACATAACATTGCACATTTCATGGCACACTTGCAATTTCAGTGAGTAGCTGTCGGTTTTTCTGAGCCTTCACTGGAATTTTAATTAACTGCGACTGATCTAACAAGCAATTAATTCAGCATTCATTACTTGTCAGGTTAATTATTACTTAAATTTAGTTTTTTAAAGCTTGCTCAATTTTTTATTGGGAATCATCCCATGAGAACGCTAACCCTAGCAGCAAGGATTCTCAGACTTAGAGATAGCACAGTTTCCTCTATAATCCAGACATGGGTTAGTGATTTGTCAGCTTTCTCCTATAGAAGCAGATGAACAACTCTCATGTTTAAAAATACCTAGCATTCTCACAAAAACAAGAGCAACTGCTAATAGGGAGGTATATGATGCTATGAAAAGTATGCAGAAAGAGTTATTTTGAAAAGGGGAAACTGCACTGCTTGCTTTTCTTCTTTTTGATCACTCTCCTCATTGCACTCATGCGCTGTGTAGCCCATCTGTTGCATGGCAGTCCACGACAAAGTCTGGGGAGCTGATGATAAACTACAGAACTTTTTGTGTTAAACTAATATAACACAGTCTTGGAAGCCAACCTTCGATACTTAATCTCCCTTTTGTTCCCCTCATTTCTTCATTCTGCCCAGTTTAACTTATTCTAGACTGCCTGGAACCAAAGCAACCTGAGCCATTCAAAACAAGATTGCCGCATTAAGGATCTGGTCAAAATGGGAATACAACCGAGGATTCCATCTAATCGACTCCCCATGAATTGGGCATCCATGCCTAGCTAAGCAAACCTGACAGACAACTTTCTCATTAAAACATACATTACAATACAATCCTAAATATGCAAGGCAAGTAGCAAACATTTGGTATTTACAGATTAATAGCTAAACTACTGTGCTGTCCTGAGAAAGACTTCTCCATAAATACCAAGTAAACTGGCATAAAAAAGTTAATCCAGGAAGACAACTAAGAATGGATACATCTGTATTTCTTACAGCATTCAAAAGATACACAACTTGCTGTCTATTGCCTCAAGAGTCAACGAAGATGTGAATTGCATCAACTTCCAGAGTCGCTTCACCTCAGGCAATCAGTATTATGGTTCCATTGAAGACTCAGTACTACAGATCTAAAAAAAAAATCTTACCTTTTGATAGCAGGTTCTCAAAATCTCTTTCCTCCAAACGGGTATGAGGCTGGCCCTTAGTCAGCTCATTATAACCACCTTAAAAAGGTTTGTCTCCTCTTCAGCAAGAGCAGTTCTTCCCTGAAGTACAATAGTAGGGTTAATTAGCAGCCAGTTCTCAAATCAAAGTACAATTCATGGAAAAAAAACAAAGGTAAGTTTGCAAAATTGTAAAAGAAAAAAAAAAAACCCACAGAAAAATCTCCTTAAAATGAACAGATTCCCTATATGCCTTAACTTGCATTTTCCCTTTTTTCATGAGGGAACTCTGGCAGGTTGGTTATAGTCCCATACCCATAATTCTTAAAATCGTAAGTACTCAGGTTGAGGTTATCGTTTGATACAGATTATTTTTCACTGGGCTGGTGATAATTGCTGAGAGGATATGAAATTTCAAGAGCCTTGTTTCACCTGCAATCATGATTTTATTTCCTCCCTGTCACCTCCCTCCCACTTTTTTAAATCCTGCAGAAATCCCCACCACTAAGATAGAAATGTAGTCCCTAGCAGGTCCACAAACACACATGTAGCATTAGTGCAGCTGTTTGCCAGTATATTCTACAGCTTCTGTCATAAGGCGAATTACCAAAACCACAAGTGCTGTACTACCAGTATGGCTAAAATGACCTTCTCGGTGCACTGTGGATAGACTTGATATCCACAAGTATTTTGCCACTGAAGTTATTTATTAGAATAAAAAGGAGGAAAAGAAAAAAAGAATAAAAAAATACCTAAGTGAGCATGCACTGCTTATTTTTAAGAAGAGTATGTGATTTTAATGAAGCATACACTACACAAGTTATCACGATTAATTTCGTACTCACAGTTTTTATCATGTATTTTACAATGGTAAATTTTACACGGTTATCCAAAAGACTTGCAAGCCTTTTCTCAACGTACCTAGTTTGCATCTCACGTAAGTAAAACTCTTCCTCAAGCTAAAATAATAGCTGCTTCAGAAAGAATTTCAGAATTTGGCCCATAATGAAGCAGCTTATTTAAAATTGGTAGTCTAACAGAAAACACACTAAATGCATTAACTACTCAGCTCTCCTATTGAAGTGATCTACAGTTATCATACTCACAGGGCAGTGCTATGGAAACATGAAAGTTTCAATCATTCTGCAGCAACTGCACATTCCTGTTGTGCAAAAATAAAACTGAGGCACAAGTAAAGGAAATGACTTGCTCAAAATTAATGAGTCAGCAGGAGTGGAGTGCGTAGAATATGAATTTCTGAAACCCATTTTTGCTACAGCCCTCCATCATTCAGATCTTGCTAACGAGGTATGTGCCATTTCAGTCACATTCCTGTCATTGTAGCTTGATGAAACACAAACTCCTGTTTTTTCCCCAGTCACTGATTCCATACTGTGTCATGTTTCTTAATTGTTTTATGAGACAGCCTTTATTTCAGATGCAGTTTTCCTGCATTTTCTAAACACCCTGTAGTATGTTGCTTTCCTTACCTTATTAAAAACATTATTAGAAAAGTGCTTATGTTATATACTTTCAGTTTATCAGTTCTGACTGAATGACTACTTGATCATTTGGGCTTTTTTACTCCATATTTGAATCTTTACTCAGTGTTGTCTGACATAGGAGGCAGTTGGCCACCTGAGAGACTGACTCTGCAACTGTTGTGCAATTTACAACCTTTGGAAATATACCCTCTCTCGCACTTCATCTAGATTTCCTAAATGGAATTCTCTCAATTTAAAAACTATACATATACATTTTAAGAAAAACATGGCAATTCACATACTCCATCTTCCATCAGCGCCCACTATGAAGCTCAATTAACCTTTCAAGTAGATCTCAGTCTCTTGCATCTCCTTTCATTTTCTCTCAGGTTCCACTGGGGGCTTTTTCCTCTTCTGACATTATATCCAATTTTCTATGAATATTTTCCTTGATTTTTCCCTTCTCTGACTGACCTTTTTTTTTTTTTTTTTTTTTTTTTTTTTTTTTTTTTTTTTTTTTTTTTTTTTTTTTAATAAACTTTTATCATTTGCTCTCCATTTTCTGGTTTTGACTGCTGTCCCCAGAGGACATAATTTATCCATTCCCAATTACCCACCTTTCAGTCATTTTCCCAGTTGTCACACCTAACTTCCCATGGTCATAACCACCCTGTTCTCCAAGCGCCCCATAACATAAAACACCTTTATATTAAAAAATTCACAACAGTCATCACAGTAAATAAAAATAATTACACCCTATTCACAACCTGGAACCAATCTCTACTGAACAGGTCTTTCTGAAGCTTAAAAGAGGGTGCTGTTATAAACTAATATGAACTACTTTAAATATTCTAACCAATTAGAAAGTGTTAATTTGACTAGGAAAAAAAAAAATCAGACAAATTATCTTTATTATTTAAACTCTTACTCCCTTCAGGTCATTAAGGACAATACTCAACACTGAAAGAAGTTTTAGGTGTCCAAATTCCTTATAGGATCTTTGCTTGAGTAACTTTCTGGAAAAAAAGGATTTAAGAGCATACACTGAGCAGTTGTGCATTAAGAACACTATGAATACGTAAAGCAGGAAAACAAAACCCACCCAGTAACTAAATTTGCAGACCATTTACTTTATTGACATCTTTGTTCATTCGGCCCACACTTGGAAAAACAATTTTTAGTTAGACTCAATATATGGGATTTGGAATGAGTTTGTAAGAACAACTATTACTGTTGCTAGCATCAAGTTCTGAAGTTAGCCAACATCTACTGCAAAAATAGAGGTGGTCTTAAACCCTGATTGAGCATTCAGAATTTGCATCTTTCTCAGTGTTTTTCCTGTTACTAAAAGGGACCACAAACATGGACTGATTGTATGGCTGAATTCAGCTGAAGCATAAACCAGTCCAATTCCATCTGAAGTAGGTAGGAAAAAATTTATACCAGGACAAAATCTGCGATGTCCTATGTTGAAAACAGATATTGTTCACAAGGAATAATTAGAAAACCATGAACAAATACACAGTGGTAGGTGCATTTATATTTACCCTAGCTTAGCTAAGCTAACATTACCAGGAATAGTAATCCCATTTTATTTGAGATTCTATTTCAGTAAGCTCTGTATAAGCTTATATTAATGACAGTTCCTACTATAAAGAGTTTATGACATTAAAGGCTGCTTTTTTGATTAAGATGAGACAAGAAGGGGATATGCAGAGGCAGAAAGAGACAGCAAATAGCAGTGTGGTTTCCATTGCACTAGCGCTCTCTTTTTTTTTTTTTTTCTTTTTACTGTAAGTTAAAGAAGACTTAATGATCTGTAACAATTCTATTACCAAAATTGTTATAAGGTTAGTTAAATTTTGTCAATCCTACAATACTCAGAATCCTGTCTGAAGACATGGCAGGTGGTTCTGCAAGCGTCATTAGAAACACTTCTACAGTATGGGCCCAGGAGAGTATATTTTTGTTTAAAAAACATGTTAAGTTTTACATTTAGGTATGTCACATAAAGACAGACTTTGTAATAAATTGAGACAGAAGAGCCTTCCTGGAAAGGTTACTGAATATGGAGAAAAAGGTTTCAATAAATGATTCAAATTCAGACAAAATATGACAGAGAAACAAACTTGGAGACTCTAAAATCCAGAAAACTTACAAAAATGTATTTCCTTATGTCATAAAAATGCTTTTTATTCCAAATCCAACTGTTTGGCTTCTTGTGATACTGTCAAAAGCTGGAGATACTCAGCTTTTTAAAGTTTGAAGGGGCCATTTAAAAAAATCCTTTATCTATTTAATTAGCCTGCATTCAATGGACAGTTACAGATGTCCCTGGGGCAAAGTGGTATGGACGGGGCTCAGCTGAAAGGAGCCGTGAGAAAGCTTCAGTATGGAAGTCCTGGTTTTATAAAGCATCAGCTAAAGAAGGCTCTCCTACGAGCAGTGTAGCAGCTCTACCGGATTCAGCAGGGCTGTGGAATACATATGCACATCTACACACCTGGTGATGAGGAGTACTGCAAGTGGACTAGAAGACCAGGGCAGGGGCAGATCTCCGCGTATGTCGAAGCGCCAGGTCCAGTTTAACCACAGGGGAAGCACACACAACCTCCCCTCACGGGCAGCGAGTACCCCCGGCTCCACACGCAGGCCCACTCACACACCTGTGAGCCACCCTGCCTCACCATACAGCCGTTTTCCCTCTCATCGCCACACGCTCTCGCCACACCTCACGCACGTTTTCTCTCACAGACGAACACCCTCAGCCTCACGCCGGCTGCCACGCTCGCTCCCAGCACCGCAACGCCAGTGCCTCTCTCACAGATGAGCACCTCAGCCTCACAACGACCGTTTTTCTCCTCCACCCCCTCCGAGCCTCTCATCAGCTCTCTCGCACATCGTAGGCTCATGCCGATTCCTACACCCCCACAGCTGCCTCAGCCTCACTCTCTCATACACACACGCGTATCACACTCCTCTCTCTCTCTCTCTCTCTCCGCCTCTCCCCCTCTCTCTCTCTTTTCCTGGCGCCGTATCCCGCCGCGCCCTTCCCCTCACACCGGTGCCCACTGCTGTGAGGCCGCGCGAGGGCTGCGGCGGCAGCGGCCGCGCAGGGGGCGCTGCGACGCCTCCGGCCAGGTCAGCGCGTGGGCTGCAGGCGCGTGGGCTGCAGGCGCGCGGACGGGCTAGTGCGCGCCGCGGGCTCTTTCCCGCCTGCCGTTGAGGCGCGCGCCCGCTGCTTCTCGCGAGCGTTGGCCTAGCTCCCGCGAGAGGCCGCTTTGCGCCTGCGCGCTGCCGCGACGGGTCGGGCCTGCGGAGGGGCCCTGCGGCGGTGGCTGCCGGCTGGGGCTGGGACCTGCCGCCGAGATGAGCGGCACGCTGGCCAAGATCGCGGAGATCGAGGCTGAGGTAACGCGTCGGCCTTCTCCCCGGTCGGGGATGGGCCAGGCACGAAGCGCTAGACGGGGCGGCCGCGGTGCCGCTCCGTGAGGGGATGACGGGCCCTGCCGGCGCCGTTGGGGTCGTGAGGCGCCGCGCGGGCCCGAGGGGTGGTGCGGCCCGGCAGAGCCTCTCCCGGCGGTGAGTCCTCGGTTCCGTGCTCTTGCAGATGGCCCGGACGCAGAAGAACAAGGCCACGGCTCACCACCTGGGGCTGCTGAAGGCCCGCTTGGCCAAGCTACGCCGGGAGCTCATCACCCCCAAGGGGGGCGGCGGCGGCGGCCCCGGGGAAGGTGCGTTGTTCTGCGGGAAGGCTCCGGCCGCCTCGGCACTTCTGCAGAAGTGGCCGCTCCTCCCTGCTGAAGTGCGGGGGGTGTGAGGGAAATCGATCTAACAGGGGTGGCTCTCGTCCGCTTAAGTCATTACAGACTGTCCGCTGAATAAATCAGAGCAGCCGCCTTCTCTCCCTCTTGTCCTTCCCGGTGCAGGACCTTAGCCGTGGTTTGTGGCCCTTTCTAGGGTTTTGGGGTGGAGCCCTTGTTGAAGTGTAAATGGAAGGGCTTCTGCATTTTGGCTAATGTAATCTTGTATTTGCAGAAGTCTTAGGGGTTTTACATGAAGAAGCATCTTGCAGCAGCCACCTGTTTTTATATATAAAGGTGTGAATTGTGTAAGCTGCAGTGCTTAAAGTGCTCCACCTACACCCAAGTCAAGTATAGCCCACTGGGAAGCCTTGCAGCCTACATGTTATTGACAGGCACATGCCATGGAGTGTTATACAGACGCTATACAGAAGTGGTGCAAGGCAATATAGATTGTGAACTCTCTGTTTCATACTCTCATCCTTCTTGTAGGGAAGCTTACCTGGCTTTCCCTCAGGCAATATTAAAAGTAGTAGTGGGACTGCTGTCCAGAACCTTAGAAGATAGAAAATGTCGATCTTTAAATGAATATTTTTGCTCCTTATTTGCAGGTTTTGATGTTGCAAAGACAGGTGATGCCCGAATTGGGTTTGTGGGTTTTCCATCAGTGGGGAAATCTACTCTTCTAAGTAATCTTGCTGGTGTATACTCTGAAGTGGCAGCATATGAATTCACTACGCTAACTACCGTGCCTGGAGTCATTAGATACAAAGGAGCAAAGATACAGGTGAGATCTTTTTGTGTCTGTGAGGATAAGATGGTACATATAGATGTAAAGGTGTTATGGCTGGATGGTCTAGCCTGACATTAGCAGCGACATGTAGAAGTGCTTGAGAATACATTGGAAATGTTTCCATGAGGTACTCATTTTACCCTGCTTTTCACTTTCTCTGGGGAGAAGTGCCTGTGGTAGTTCGCATATTCTGTATGAGATGATCTGTTCCGTTGTACCAGTAGGGCACCAGGGATAACACAGTATGTTAGAATCAAAGGGAAACAATTTTGCCATATCCTATTCAGATTTGCAGTAGAGTCAGCTGGTTTAGGAGAAAGGTAAAAGTAGGATTTCTTTTCTCCATGAAGAAAAGTATTTTTCTCATGAGTTACTTTCCTTCCTCTGAACAAATAGCTACTTGATCTCCCAGGAATTATTGAAGGTGCCAAGGATGGTAAAGGCAGAGGACGGCAAGTCATTGCAGGTGAGTATATTGGAGCTGGAGGCAGCATCGTATCACTGGTTCAGTTAGTACAGCTTATGAGAATGAAGGGTTGAATCACCATTTCTGACGCCTTTAAAAAGCTGAATTGTATGCTGGAATTGAGCTGCCTGATGTGAAGCAGTAGCCATTTTCATCTTGTTCTGTTTTCAGTTCTGGCTTTATATATTTACCGAGTTCGTGCTCTGCGTTGACACCGCACTGGAAGTGTATTACCAATATTGCAGGCAGATGTGATCCCATATTAAACAAGGCTACTGTCTTAATTTCTTTACCTAGCTTATTGTCATCATTCTGGGCCCTGAATGTAGACAGGAAGGAAGATTTTTCCAGCCTTTGTGATTCTTATAACATATAAGGATCTGCCTATCAGTGATGCTCGGCCAGCACTACAAACTTCAGTCTTATACTGGAATTTAAAAATATGCAATGTGTTGGCCTTCAGGGGTTTAATATTGTCATCAGGTCCACTGAGCCGTATTTTGTGTTGCTTTGTCTCAGATTGTGTGAGCGTACTTTTTTAAGAGATGACTTTCTTTTTCTGATTCTTAGTTGCTCGAACCTGTAATCTCATTCTGATTGTTCTGGATGTGCTGAAACCCCTTGGTCACAAGAAAATCATTGAGAATGAACTGGAGGGATTTGGAATTCGTCTGAATAGTAAGCCCCCCAATATTGGCTTTAAAAAAAAGGATAAAGGAGGCATTAACCTTACAGCCACAGTAAGTTGGAAGTTTTCTTTAACCAAAATAAAAAAAAAATTGCTTGACAAAAGAGGCATTTGCAGTGAATGGTGTGCCTGGGACCATTCCTATGCTATGACTTCTTTCAAAGCTGAACTGCTGTGCTGTGCTGTAGTCACTTTTCTTGGAGGCCATCCATATCTGCCCTAGGAGCCCACCACCTCCCCACCCCCAAATTGGAGGCTTGGTTGCTTTCCAACAATTACAAGTTCCGAGGCCCAAAGGAGAGTGCGCAAGAACTGCCTCTCACTTGGTGGCTACAGCATTCTTCTGGAGAAGATTGCTCAGAGTTCCAGGCTTTGCAACCTGAACTACTCCTCATTTCCCATTTACCACTGAATCTTTAAAAGCGTAGAARTAGCCAGAGATACCAAAAATCAGAACTCTGCTTTGGGATCTGGGTACCTAACATGTAGTTGGCTGGGCACTGAACTAGTAGATATGTGGGTTTGTATTTCAACTGGTCCCAGATATGAAACACTACTTCTGAAATGTCTGACTGCAGCTATCAGTGGGGCATTAATATAAATAAAGCTGTTACGATTTAAATCTTTTCTCTCTCTCTTGAGGCTAACTATGGTAAAATCATAGTCAAGTCCAATAACTTACAATGCAGCTATTATTTCTAGTAATCTATATGCAGCGATTGCTAGGTGATAGCATTATTAATTGTAATACTTGATTTGACTGTGAACTCTTCCATTCCTTAATACTGTGTCTATGTTCAGTGTCCTCAGAGTGAGCTGGATACTGAAACAGTGAAGAGCATCTTAGCAGAGTATAAAATTCACAATGCTGATGTCACACTGCGCAGCGATGCCACTGCTGATGACCTAATTGATGTTGTTGAAGGGAACAGGTACTATTGGGACCCTGGGTTTGGCATACTTGCAATTTATGTTCCAAAGAAAAGAATCGTCCTTGAGGTTTGCTTCCCACAGAAGCTAAGCTAGCAATGTGGTATCAACAAGTGCTGTTTAGCACCTTACTGTCCTTTAAAAAAAATGAAGCTTTTTCAAAGGTAGCGGTGTATTGCTGCTAGGCTGCTGTAATGGTATTTCCTTCTCTTTGCAGGGTTTACATCCCGTGCATTTATGTCCTAAATAAAATTGACCAGATTTCCATTGAGGAACTAGATATCATTTACAAAGTACCCCACTGTGTACCAATATCTGCTCATCATCGCTGGAACTTTGATGATCTGCTGGAGAAGATTTGGGACTACTTGAAGCTAGTGCGAATGTGAGTCCCAATTGCTGCCTTCTGTGGAGTTAAGTGTAAGGCTGAGACTGAAGAATGTCTCAAGAATGGATGATGATTATTTTATAATGGTTTTCTACTAGCGTAGAACTCTAGCTTTCAAATGATGATGCCTTTTGTCACTGAAGTATGTTTAATCTGTAAATTGGAGATTGTGCTCCTCTTGTCTGTTGTGTGATGGACAGAGTTTCCTAACAGTTACAAGTGCTGTGTTTTGAACTTCTTGTAGGGGAATTAAATGAGGACCTTGTGAAATCAAGTCCAAAAAAAGTTTTAAAAAATTCCTGAAAACATGGACTTCTGGTCAAATTTAGTGCAAAGTTATGAATTTCAGAGGTACCTCTTTTCAGTGTGTCATGAGTGACATGCATTCAGCTCTCTTAACAGAACTGAATTTAGTTCTTCATCTAGCCTTTCAGATATTTTTGCTATAAATTATTACAGGTTTACCTCATACTACTAATGCATTTCTTTGGATGAATTTATGGATGAATCTATTAATACTCATAATGCAGTAATTGTAGTCTTTTAAACGTGTATCTATCTTCTTGTGACACTATGAAATCTACTGTAAAAAGGGATTTAGCATGTCTAGGTATCTGGGCTCTAGACTTTGTCAGTTTTTTTCCTAATATACGTCGAGTTTTTCACAGAAGAAAAATCACAAATCAGAACCATAATACTGTAGATGTTCTTTTCCATCAACTATTCCTGTTTCATCTTCTTTTAAGCAACTACAGAAAGCTCACTAGGGGTAAACCTTTGCAGTTACAAGGAAGAGCCTCCTGCAGCCATTGGCTACCCAGATGCATTTTCAGCTTAAGAACACCAAACAATTTACAGAATATCTGTTATCACCACTGAAATGGTGGAACTCGGCACAAGCACCTGGGATGACAGTGTGAATAACCTATGAAATTTCATGATGGGTTGACAGAGAAGAGGAGGTTTTGGTATTGACTGACTGTTCCATCTGCGTTACAGCTACACCAAACCTAAAGGGCAGCTCCCAGACTACACCTCTCCTGTGGTACTACCTTACTGCAAGACCACAGTGGAGGATTTTTGCATGAAGATCCACAAAAATCTCATTAAAGACTTTAAATAGTAAGTATTATTGTAAAAGAATAACTTATAGAGAATAGAAAATAATCTGCCTCCTGGTATATTCTCTCGTAAACTAGAAAGGAAAACAGGGTTTGATTTTTTTGATGTTGAATGGAATAGATCTCCCTATGACAATTAAGCCTAATACTTAAATTAACTGTATTTGATGTTCCTATGCTCTTTCCTGGATAAATTTCCTCTATGGGGAAAGTGTTTTTCTTTATATTTGAAAGCAGCGCTAGATGCAGCGTGATGGGCCATTGTCCTGTATGCACAAGTATTTTGGATGACTTCATACTTTGTTTTGATCTTCTTGTACTCTGGTTTACACAGACCACTCATCCAGGTACTTGCAGGAGAATAAAAATAGCTCTTAAGCATTGCTTTCTGTATTAGCTTTGTGACAGAAATAGCTGTTGTTCTGCTGTTTGCATATTATACTTCTAAGCCTTTTAAATTTGCTTTTTCTTCTCCTTTCAGTGCACTGGTCTGGGGTTCATCTGTTAAACACAACCCTCAAAAAGTTGGTAAAGACCATACTCTCGAAGATGAGGATGTTATTCAGATTGTGAAGAAATAAAGTTGTTCTGACAGTTTGCCACTGTGCCTGAAATGTGTCATTAGTTTTAAGTGGCAAAGAACAGGCCGTTTCTATCAAACCTATAGCAAATGGGTATTGTTTTTTTATGGTAGTACCTTACTGCATGGTAAAACTGATGTTTCTGGCCAGCTTGTACTGCAGCATCCCATTCTGGCACAACTTACAGCTGAGAAACTCAGGGTAAGTGACTTTCACAAGGGCAGAATCTTACAAGGAAGCTTTGATGCCTGGGATGATTTTCTGCTGCATGTACATGTCTTTCCAAATTGGAAAAAAGTTCACACATCAGGAATTATTTTGTTCTAAATTAGAACAAAACATGAAAAGCAGAGGCTGGAGAACCGTATCTTATGAAATAGTGCTAGAGGACACAGAGTTCAAGCTCTGGCTGCCTTAATCTGAAATTCTGAAATGTTCTTGTTTGAATACTTCAAGGCTATTAATAGTCCTGCAGTTGTGGAAAAGATGGTGGCTTCTGCTCATGAGCAGTGACTTTTTCAGTTGTTTATAGAAGTGGAAGTAAACTAGATGCTTGTGTTCTACTGTGTTAGTGACTGGAAGCTTTAAAGTTTTCTTAAAAGAATTTCCTGCTTAGTTTAGAGAAGTCAAATAAGTTGCAAAAGAGAAGGAGGCTGCTCTAAAAGTGGTTCTATTGCTTTTTAATAGAAATGAATAAAGTTAGAGCTCTAACATGAGCAAAAAGCTTATCAAATGCATTAGCCTCTAGCATTTGCTCTCCTACAAAAAGGAAGTAGGGGCGTTCACTTAAATGTGTCAAAAATGCTCCCTCTCATAAGAAGAGAAGTACAGTGATTTCAGACACCCATTCAAGCACTAAATCTTGCAACAGTGGTTACTACTCAGCCTGGTAAGAAAGCATTTTCCCTAATACTTTTTCTAAGCTTAGAAGTAGACTCCTGCATAAGTGAGCTGAACTACTGCGGGTGTGCTGGGGTTATCAGCCTTGACTGGAAGGGGGCAGAGGAGAAGCTACAAACAGCAAGCCTCATTCGCCCTTTCTCTAGAGCTGGTTAGTTTTATGAGTTCTTCTAGTACCCTGGAATCTCATTCCTTACACATAACCATGGCTGTACAAAAACATTTAAATGCAGCAATTCTATTGTATGTCTTCATTGAGGCCAGTTACCTTCAAAGCAGACTCTTCCTCTCCCCCACATGGAAGATAAACTAAAGTTGAAATTTTCTGCAGATTCAGCACAAACCATGGTTTTAGCTTACACACAAGAACAATGCTAAAAATTAACAATACACTGACATTATAGTTTAGTTCAAGAGCAGTTGATACAGACAGCTGGTAGAATCAACTTTATTTACAGAATGTTACTGGGAAAGTGTCAAGTTAAAAAAGTATGAAAACAATCTTACAAGGACAAGCTGGTGATTGCATGTTTTACACAGATTGTTTTAGGAACAACCCCTAGAAGTATGGGTGACCCCCAACAGATTCCACTCTGGCGATTTCAGCTTGCTATTTCTGTACAACACTCTGCTGGACTGAAACAAACCCACCACAGCATGCTGGCAATTGTTATAATACAGTCAAGTGATTTTTTTTTTTTTTTCTCTGCTGCTGGTTTTGCATTCAGTGAGACCTAAGAAAGAGCAAGTCTGTGAATTCTGGTTTTGCTTTCACCTTTTTTAAAAGAGCACAATGGCCTAAGCTAGATAGAGGATATGACAGCAGTACTAGACTCAACGCAAGTGAGAAAGTGAAGTGAGGAACCGTTCAGTAGTAGAAGGATGGAAGAGAACACTTAACTGCTCAGGAAAGTGAAACAGGCTTAAAAGGAACATAGAATTTTAAAACCAAATATACACAGTAAGATCACAAAACTACCCCATCCTCCCCCTTTCAAGCCACAGAACAAGACTCCAAAGGCAAGTTTCACAGTAATTGCATCAGTAGATGCACACTAGATTTAGGACAGTTCTTGGGACTCCCTTCTATAACTAGAACTGAAGGCAGTATAGAACATACCACAGCTATGACTGAGGAGTTGAAGGGTGAGGATTTAAAGGCTCCATTTTGATGACCTTTAGTAACTGGTTTGAAAGATTAAAACAAGGAAAATACTGCAGCTAAACAAGGACCAGCACCAGCCCTCTTGAAAGAACTATGACCAGTAGGTACCCGTCTTTGCTTATGACAGACTGAAGATCTGGCTCTATCGTTACTGTACCAGGTCCCATCCTGAAGGCTGTTTGAAGACTAAACAATTCTCTCCTGTGATGGCAAGAGTCATACACACAAGGAATCAGACCTTTGTTATACAGACAGCAAGACATGGGCTTTTTACTTTGACACTTTAGCTACACTGAGCACACAGTACATGACAGAAGAATGTCAGAGGGAGAGCTAGAGATGAGCAGCAAGAAAAGGCAGAGCAACTTTATCCTGTTCACTCACACTTAGGATATGCAACTTTAATCTTAAAGAAAGTCCCACATGTACAATGGAGAAAGATCCAAACCATAGGCACAACTAAAGCTCAACTGTTATCAGCTACTCTTATGTACAGCTGTATAAATTCAAAAAGGCTATTCTATGTGTATATATACAAAAGGTTGTTTATACACAAGTCTGTACACAAGGGTCTATACATTTAGTTTTCTGCAGGAGGAATCCATAGCTGCTACCTCTACACTAGAGAATATCAGCACTTCATTCACATATCTTACAAAAACAAAAAAGAGACACTTCCAGGATTAAACTGGCTTTGTCTTGCATCTAAATTTCTTCAGGCTTCACTATTCAAGCCATAATGGATCCTTTAGTCTTGATGCAGACATGAGACCAGGACAGGTGCCATGTGCTTTAGTCTCTCAAAAAGAAATTTTGCACAGAGTGCTAAAAATAAAAGCCCCAAAAACCAAACAGAGGTGAAGTCCTGACTATGGACATTTTTATCCAGTCTAAAGAATCACAAGTGTCCCACCCAGTGGTCACTGTTCACTGCCGGTATTCCAGTTCATCGACACTGATGACTTTGGATGGCATGGAAGGGAGAGGCTGCTGCAAGACATCCGAACCAAACCATTTTGCAAGGCCAATGGGAGAGCCGCTCCTCTGGCTGGGGCGATGGTCAAGCTGTGTGTGCCCATGAGATAATCCAGTCCGAGACAGCACATTCTGAGGGGTTTGTGCACCAGCGGGTGATCCCTGTGCTCCAGTGCCTGTGAAATGTAAAGCTATTAGAGGTTGAATAATATGTTCACCCGACACGGAAATGTGCCCAGAGCAATCATCTGATAAGGCATGCGAGCTGAATGTGACTTTTACTCACTCTATTAGCCCTGGGAAATCCAGACCCCACATGTTTATTCTCTTGTTAGTACTCCCATAAACTGCCTGACACTGCCAGTTCTAGACACTGTATCATGCAGGTTTTAAGTGGAAGACCAGCATGAAATCGCATTTTATTTGAGGTAGGTGGATGGCCTCTCAGCCAGCAAGGAAAGACTGCACACATGCTGCAAGGGGCAGATCTGTCAATAGCAACATGTATCTTGAAACTCAATGCTTCACTTGGACTTTCTTCTGGCATAAGAAGAGAGCCTGCAGTGGCCAAAAGTGCTCCAATACCCACACAAGATTAGTGATTATGAGTATCTAAATGACTGAAGTAGCTTCCTGTTAGCACAGTATACTGGAACAGGCCAACAAGTATAGTACCTGGAGCAGGCTAGTCAGTGTTCTAAAACGCACACTCCTGTGTTATGTTTTAGCCTACCTGATCGTTGTAGTTGCTGTTGCATCATCGCTAGCTGCAAAGGTGTCCCAGAGCGTGGATTTAAGATGTGATGGCTGGCTGTTGGTAATGGATAAAAAGGTTGGCCAAGGATGGGAGCAGATATTCCCTGCAAGTGAGACAGGTCCACTCCAGGAGGAAGCATACCTGTTGGACAAGAGTGAGGAAACTTCTTACCTAATAAGCATAAGGCACTTAAAGCAAAACAAACTTTTACATATTTAGATGGGTTGGAATTTATTGCCTGGTTTTAAAGGTAAGTTTTGATGTAATAAACATTATCAGTAATGAGTATCAGTTTGTGCTGTTCCTAACACAAAGTCAGTCTTAGAGAGAACACGCGTTAAGGGTAAAAAAAAAAGTATGGATTACCTGCTTGCAGTAGAGGAAGATGTTGCGGATGAACCCCCTGTGCCAGCATTCTCTGGACCAATCCTGGATGCAGTTGATGAGCAGGTCGTACAATTGGTACATGGGGAACAAGGGGTACTTGATGAACAGGACGAAGAAAAGGGCCTCCTGGTACTGGGGAGGCCATTGTAGGAGTCTTTCTACCGGTTGATTTAGGCCTGTAGTCTTGCTCTTTGGTGCAACGATTTGCTTGGGTAAGAGGTGTGGAACATGCAGAGCGTTGCAGTGCAGGTAGTTTTGTACCTAAGGTGGGCAAAGTTTCTTGATCTGCATTCTCCACAGAACTAGACAGTAGGTTATCTGTAGCTAGAATTGAATACAACTATTATAGTCCACAGCTAGAGATTACATCTAATGAAAGTTAAAGCTAGTAACTGGATTTGATAGCTAGATTCCAGGACTAGCTGAACTTTAGTCATATGTATTTAATAGTAAGCATCTGTCTGTCCTGGATGCTTTTGGCCAAATTATTTCAAAACAGTAATGAGGAGGAGTATGTTCCACAGAAATCCCTTGACAGCAAGCTTAAATTAGGTCAGAATCAGCAGTAACTCCACCTTTAATTCTTATTTTTCCTCTTTGTTAGAAATTTCGAACTAGCAGCATGGATGAGTCAGTCCCAAAGGAGACAGAAGGTACAAGGGATCCTCCCTAGACAAGATTATAATTTGGAGTTGTGCCAGAAATCTAGCCCAAAGTGGTTTTTCAGTTTAGATGTGTCTGGAGGTTAGCAGCAGCCTTTTATGTCTGACATCTGCTTAGCAAGATTTGGAACACTGAAGCACCTCCAGAAGCTACTTCCACAGACCATATAGATCAGTTAGACAAGGCCTAAAATATCTTAGAGTTGTCTGCTACCAGTTGAGGTAACAGTAATAGTTGGAGTGCTAAAAGGAAAAAAGTCAACTGTATAATAGGAAGCAAGCTACCTCTGTAGTTACCAGCATTGAAGTACAATGTCATGGCAATTAGGCATGTTAGTCTTACTGGGTCAGGCAATCAGTATTGAGCATTTCTTTTTAATAGCCACTTACATCAGTTAGGGTGACAAAATGCTTCCTTGATCTACTACACTTAAAAGAGCTTAATTGGTCTCAGCTTTGATTGTTCAGTTAAGATGTCTCGAGAGAGCTCCAAGTTGTTTGTGTTCAATTACTGGTGTAGAGAGATATGGAAGCATTATTAATACACTTGTTCATCAAGACCAGTTCCAAAGAAACAGTTTTGGTCCAGGCCTCTTAGTGTCACTATTGCTCACAAACTGACAGATAAGAAGAAGAAAAAAAAAAAAAAAAAAAAAAAAAAAAAAAAAAAAAAAAAAAAAAGGGATTTAAACCCAACACCGCTGAAAGACTGCATTTGGAAGTATATCCCCTCCATAGCTCTAACCCTTCCTCCTATTATAGGCTCATTTCTACACCCTCCTCATCTCCATGAATCAGGAACATCTAATGCCTAGCCTGGGCATATTAGGTGCTGAAGCTCTTTGATTCTATTCCAAATCTCTTGTGTGTGTTATTTTAAAGCCATTACAATACCTTCATTTGGCCTCTGATTTTCATCTTTACCATCACTGACTTTCATTTTCCCAGAAACTGGATCCTCTTTGCTTTTTTCCTTGCTCTCATACATCTTGCGAATCACCGAGGTAGGTGTAAAGGAAGGAGACAGCTGCAGAGAACATAGTAAGAAGCAACGCCTTACTCAGCACTCATTATCTAGGCCACACTATCTTAGTGGTGGGTGCACACCAATTCTAGCACATCCTTTCCATTTAAAGCTCTTTTGAATCAGCCACTGTGTGCCCATGATTTTACTTCACCTCATTTCCTAGCTTTATTCTATAGTTTAAGCACTTCTCTTTAGCTTTTGCAGAAGTCCAATACCTTTATTAAAACCAGCAGATGTTCTCGAAGTTAAATGTACCTTAACAGGCTTGAAAACAAATAGATAAGCTGTGTTTTAAATTACAGCTGTTTCCTCTTTGCTATTGGTTCAGAACAGCAGCTCAACAGGAGTTCCTACAGAGCTGCCTTATCTGTATTAACTCAGGGCTGACAGATCTACAGAAAACTATTGCCTCATTTGTATTCCACACCCCCCCAAGTCACACAGCATCTGTGGAAGCCACTCACTTGGTACACAAACAAAAGTACTTGTTCGATTTAGCAGCTGATAGTCTGTGTTAGTCCTGTGCTGCAAGCGAGTACTTGACTGATTAATTGGAAAATTTAGGTCAAAGCAACATTCTACATAGTACTGAAGGCAGTGAGACAACAGCTTGGCTTTGAGATTTTATTTATTTTCAAAGTGACCCTGAAGCTCCTAGGTAGTATTTCAACCTACAGACACTTAGGTTAGTCACTTCATACCTGAAGACCAGTGTTCTCTAAAGTGGCTAATGGCTTTCGGAAACTTAAGTACCTAAATATGAGGGCCTGAGTTTTCATAGTTATCTTCCTTTGGTTTCAGAAGACCAGGTCAATGTAATATTAATGGCTTCTTCAGTTTTAGATAAGATAGTGGTCAGAAAAGGCTGTTTTCCAAAGTGAAGACATTCAGTTAAGTATGAAGTGTAATTCATTTTGTATATCATGTGGCCACAGATATAACATGAATATGATTAACTCCTCTATGGCCTCCCTTTCTCCCATCGATTACAATTGCTATAATCTAGTTCCTGCAGACACTTTTACAGCTTTTCCTACAATCCTTATACATTAGGTACTGACCATGCTAGTAATGGATGCTGCAGGGGCTGGAGAAGATGCATTCCCTCTGTGTCCTGGTGCAGGTGATTTAGTCACTCGCTGCTGCCTGTTAACCGACAGGAAGTTAGTAAGAAGCAGCTCTAGTCTTGGCACAGAATGGAAGGCAGCATTGCCAAGAACCGATACGAGCTTGAGTCACTAGTACTAATATCTAGTGAAAGAAAATACTCACATTAAAAATCAGTTGACAGTGTACCCCTTAAATTTTGCAGTCAGATACTCACCTGTTTCTGTAGCCATCTCTGCTTTTGTCCATTTGTGGTTTACCAAAGCCATGCTGATAGAAGTTTGCTGCCTGTATGGCTAAGTCATGTGGTAACGCTAGTCCCTCTAATGCAGCTTGCTGTATTTCCAAGGGACTCACCTGAAGTAGAGTTGTATAAAAACCACACAAATCAAAGCTTGTATTTGGTTGGGTGTTTTTTAAGATACTGAAGATTTACTGCTATAGCTACTAATGTCTTCACAAAGCATCTGTCCACCAACAGCCATCTGTTTTATTGACAGACAATAGAAGTTTCCAAAAATCTTATACTTGAGGTACTCTAAGATGGGTCCGATTGCAATGAGGTTTTGAGACTGTACTAAATTAGACTTTGCATCCTCACACTCAGAATGAGCTTAATTAAGCATAAACATCTGAGTGCAACACCTAAGTATGTGTTTCCACCAGTTAGTTCTAGACCACACAATATAAAAGGAGATGAATACACGTTAAGCAAGAAGCATTTAATCTAACCTGTGCGGCAACTGGACTCATGGGCTTCCTTACACCTGGAAATGGATCACCGAGCAATTGCTGAGAACCTTGTCCAAAACCTAAAGAACATTCAACAGTTGTATTTAAAAGGACTAACAGTTTCTTTCATATATACAATACACATCCCTAAGTTAAACAATTCTACATGAATTAAGGATTCCTTGTGAAGACTCCCAGCTCATCCCTAAGTCTACACAGAGCTACGTCCTTTCCTTGTCACTAGGCTAGAGAGCTACAGGGAGTGTTTTGCAATACAAATGGCCAAGTAGCCCCTGAAAATTGGCTTCTTGCACAGTAGCCGAGCACGTTACTCCACACCAGAATTTACCGAGAGGTCTAGTTGATTTGTCACAGACATCTACGTTTTTTGGAGATTAATTTAACATTAGAGACTAGTAAGTAAAAAAGGCATCTTGCACTCAAGAGGCAGACACTGACCCAGTTGCCCACCAAGTGCCAGGAAGTTTTTGTGGTTCTGTAAAGCATTCTTTAAAACAAACTCAAGTAATAAAAAAGAAAAAACAGTTTTGCAACCAGTCTCACCAATGGGTGAAGATATTCTATGACGCAGGTAATCTGCAGAAGCAGCTCGAGTTGGAAACACAGGTGGAATAGGGGGAGAAGGTGCTCTTTGTGTCAGTAAAGAGGCTGCAGGTTCCAAACCACCTATCAGGCCACTTAAGACATTTGATGAAGCAGGTCTGGTAATGGGTGGACCAAGAAGTTCCTAAGAATAAGTAATGAAAGAATGTTCAGAATATGATCAATTTATACAAACGAGCTCATTTTACTACACTACAGGCTACGCTATTTATAGCAAGTTAAAGAGACAAGGTGGACTTGTGCAACTAGATATACCAATTCTGGACTGCCATTAGAATTAGGCACTTAGCCAGGCTTTTCATTTTCAAGTTGTAATCATGGGAAATAGCACGACAAGACAAATTTCTAAGTAAACTGAACTAGTGACTAGTTCTCTTTCCTCTATAGGGAGTCATGTCTGACTACTGATCTCATAATTGCCTTAAATGTCTTATTTTCAAATAATTTTTGTTCTCCTATTAGGGACGCCCTTTTAAGTACTTTCCCCCACCAATAAGAAGTACCTGCAGAATATTCTTTGATAGAGGCTGCCCTGGCATCTCTGGAGGTGACATTAAGTGGCTCTCAAGGCTCTGCAAAGAAAATGAAAACCATTATAAATTAGATGTAGATACAACAAGCATCAGACTCATTAAGAGACAAGCCACATTTGTCTCAGTGACAGAAATAATTTCACCTGTTCTGTTAGAACCATAGTTTATGCATCAGCCAAATAAAATTCCAGCAAAGTCAAGGGCTGAGCGGGCTCACAGATCTTCCCTAGCTAAGAAAATGCCTAGTGCTAGATTGCATACAGGTAGTTCGATGTGCCTTATTCAAGTTTGAGTAAGATATTTGAATGTATATTATTGTGTAAACTGGAGATGAAACATTGGGCCAAGTGGTCAACTGAAATTATGCACAAACTGAAAAGTGTTCGTATATTAGAGAAATTATTTAAGATATTCTTCTATGCATCAAAATTACATGACAGCCAGAAAATGAAAGTCTCAATTTAAGTGTGAAATCAGTCTGTAAATTTCTCACAGGCAAAATTTACATTCTTCTATCTTTTAGTGAAGTGGGATGAAGCTAAAAGTCCTTGGGTAGAGTTTGACAGGAAAAACAGATGCTTTAGACTTACTCAGTTGTTAGAAGTATTTTATGGTGCCAGAAGTAGTTATTGATAGCTTCTGGGTCAAGCATACTGTTTAGGCAGTTAGTGTCAGGATGAAATTTCATGCTACAGCCTCTCCCAGTCTAAAGCTTAGTATCATCTGTTGTTTAATATTAATCTTTCAGCTAACAAGCACTCAGTTTAGTTTTATCTTAGTGCAAATAATTTTAAAATCCAAGTTTAAAATATTAGATCATGCACTGACATACCTCTGTCAAAACAAAGGTCACTACAGCAAGACATCTGAGCTTCAGGTAAGTGTTAATTGTACCCATACTACAAGCATTTTAACAGAGATGCCTTTTAATAGCAGCACTGAGGCAGCCATTACACTAATACTAGCAAGTCTTCCCTAAAGAGTAGGCTAATGATATCTGTTATATAGACAGTACCTTTTTTACAGATGCACTTATTTTTATTAAATAAAGTTCAGACAGGATGAGTTCAAGTGCAGGAGAATCTTAGACACTAATCAAAATGTCCTCTATAGTAGAAGATTCAGCCTTTTCATCATACAGGATCTTTTTCGGGGCAAGTATTTATAGTCTTCAAGTCCAGATATTAATCAATGGGACTAGATATTCACATAGGTCCACTTTCAAGGTGGCAATTATTAGACTTCTCACATAGTATTAGAGTTCTGGAGCTTTCAGAAACTTAACATGAAATCAACCCTGTGAACTCTGAACTGAAAAAAGCCCCACTTTCAGTTACTTGGGCTAGGGAAAAGTGACTAAAGCATCTCTCTTACCTTTCCCCTCCAAGCAACAATATTCTAAATGTAAGCCTATATTTAATATCATGCTGCTGCATCCAGTCAAGGCTTACATGTTATCAGAAGGGTCATGTAAGGGGTTTCCAGTTCATAACACGTCTTAGCACAGATCCATTTACAGTTCAGAAGAGCCAGGTGTCTGCTACTTACATTGACTTTGGGCTGTGAAGGTAGAGTCCCACTTGCCTTCATACTGCTGACTAGTTTGTTAAATGCAGTCATATCTCCATCTTTCTTGATCTGCCTGGAGCCAGCAACATTCAGTGTTTCCTCCATTTGCTCAGCCATAAATGGAGTAGCAATTTTTCCCTCCTGATCCACTTTCAGGCCTTTTAGCCCAGCTTCGACTTCTTCCACTGAAAGTACAACTCCTGAATGAGCTGAGAAATACAGGAGAAATACTGGTAAACCATGGTTCTCTGTTTACAAGCGAGCCAATAATTCTTGTGCAGGTGTTGAATACAAGTCGTTTGAAAACAAGGAACATGTCTGACCTGTGTTTAGACTGATATTCTAATATTTAAATTAGGAGTATTGCCATGCGCAACTACAGGCACGTAAGACTCCACAAGAACCTGTTTAGGTTTCAACTGCTAAGTTCTCACTAGCTTTCACTTATCCTGCAAGACATGTCTTCACTACATTTTACGACTTCACCTGCTTTTAATAGAGAATATTCATGTGACAACTGAGTTTGTTCTTTTTCAATTAGGAAAGTTCCATTTATCTTATACTCCAGGAGACCAGATGGTCTTACAGCCACAGTGTAAGCGATGTCAAATTGTCTGAAGCTATCATAAGTAGAGAAAATACATACCTGGAAAATTTAGATACTTTGGAGACTCAGTTACACACTTAGTTTGGTGTGCATAAAGTTTGAAGTAGATTTTTTTGCTCAGAAATTAAAGCCACTATAGAAAGATTTCACTGGCATAGCCAGAATAAGGTACCAGTGTTATTAAACCATACTTTTTTCCTGTGTATGCGTATATAAATATCTATCAATGCCTGACATCAAGGCTAGACATGCTTTATGGACCAGCTAACACACATCACAAGGTATGACACCTTAAGAGAAAAGGAAGAGACAGGAGCATGCCATGGGTTGCTGTAGCAGACATTGGCCCAGAGAAATAAGATTTACTGGAAATTTGGGCAAGAAGGTGGAGAAAAGAAACAATGATGCAGACATGCAGCATGGAACATGAGAAAAAATATGATGTTGGAGAGGAATTGACCTGAAAACTCCACAACACTTGAAGAACTGTACAGCATTTTATGGGAATACAGAACCTACATCAGGTACTTTTGAGAGAATGGAACCTTCCCCACAATTTTTTATTCCTTCATCCTTGGTTTGTGAGGATCGAAGTTTAAAAAGCTTTTAGTAGGAAAGTCAGACTAAGCAGAACACAGAAAAGACTTGTAGTTCTTTTTAAGTCAAATTAAGAAAGAGTTCTCCACATGTTAGCCGACACTCCCTACTCCCAGACTGGATGCTTAAGAGTATTTGCAGTGCTTGGATGCTTTCCTTCCTAGCTGCTTCACACAAGTCAGAGTAGCATTACTTTTTGTTCAGTCCAGTTTACATGGCAATACATGCTGCTTGCCAAAGAGAAACCAATTTGGAATTAGACCTTAAGATTTCAAAGAACACATGCATTTTGTACCCTCCACGCGTGCGATGGCCCCAAACATGCAAATCTCCAACCTGGATGTGCCCTTGAACATTAAGTCTAAAGTCAGCCCTGAACTCTGTTTAGAACAGCTGATGCTAGCAAAAGTGAATTCTAACAGACTAAGTTCCCTGGAATCCCATGATTCTAGCCAAGTTAGCATAACTAAGACAAATCTGTTCCTATGTTGTAGCTCTATGTTAATTATTTAATTAATGCACTGAACAGCGAGCACAGACCACTGTGCTTCAAGTGCTGGCAACAGTCTTGAGAAGGTCACAGTATGCACTTGAAAAAATTGACATCCTCAAGCCACTGTTCATCTTTTTAGATACTGATACTTAATGGATCAGTGTGATCCATTACAGATGCTTACAAGAATCACTTTCATTTTAAGTTTTTGGTAAAGCCAGAGTTTAAATGCCACACAGTTTCAGAGCCGATATTACCAGTCTCCAGTATGAAAAAAAGTATGTAAATGCCATAGACAAAGCTGGAAACTCAGATCAAGACTTGCATCATTGTAACTTAGGATTATTACTGGCCAGTAAAGCAGTCTGATAGAGTCCTGATGTCATCCTGTGATTAGGATGAAAAGAATCAGTGATGATATTGACACAACTGAGATCTGTTGAATAATGGGTTTTCAGTAGTGTAAGTAAACCTACAATACTTCCTACTCCTGGACTTGGCAGTTGAGGTTTCCAGAATACCAAGCCTCTTGCCTTGAGATACTGCATCACAAGAACTTGACAATATCTGAAGAGGCACTTACTGCTCTCTCTAAGCTTTTCCTTGTTGGCTGAAAGACTTGAGAGAAGAGGTTTTAAGTCCACTTTGGCTTTCTGTAGCATTTCTAGGATGTCCACTTTGTTTTCAGAGTGGTCTTCCAATGGAATGGGAGCAAAGTAGTTTCCAGAGTTCTGGCCAGGGGAGAGAATGGCTTGCTCTAGACCTGAAACAGCAAAACCAGGAGCACTGCGACATCAGTTTACCAACCCAATGTCTCAAGATGAACATACACTGGTAACCAACTTCAATACGTCACTGAAAAATTATGCCTCACACCCCTTGCCCAAGATCAGCTGGAAAGTCATTAGGAGCATGACAAGAACATTTATAAAAAAAGAGCTTACAGCTGCTTACTCTAAGAGCTTCCAAAAGAATGTCAAGTGCTTAAACTGTGGGAGAGTTCACTATCCTAAAGCTTTATCTGCCATGTTCTTATTGAATGAGTAAGAAGGAATATGGAAGGAGGCTATCTGGCCCTGTATTATCTACAGTCTTACCTGCTAGCCTCTCCAGTTCCTCATGTGGTGTAGATCTCAAGCTGCTTGACCGACTTCCAGAACGACTAGGATTAGAAAACCACCTGCTGAACCTGCTGGCAGACACTGAACCTTCCCCCAGCACATCCTCTATCATCTAGATTATGGGAGGGGGGGAAAAAGAAATAGGTAATCTTAACAGAAGCAAGATCAACAACATCTTTGAGAAGCTTTACTGCGCAACCAAGATTCTTCTGCTACAGACAACTAGATGCTGCTCCCAGAGTTTAGAAGCTTTGAACTGCTTTTTTTCCCTTCCAATATGGCAGCATTTGTGTAGTCAGTTAGCATAACCCATCATACATCTTTTATTTATACCAAATACTTGTTCAGAGTAAAACTATAACTGAAACAGCATAATCAGAGCATCGAAAGACCATTAACTACATCATTTTAAAGTGGATGTGCAAAAAAATTGAGAAGCATTTGCCACAAGAATTAAAACAAATTATAACAACTAGTAATTCTGACAGCCAGATGGCTCAAGGCTGGTCCCTATCACTGTACAGAAGGAGTACTCTGATCCGTTGGATTTTCTGCAACCATGATTCAATTCAGTTCCAGCACTGGCCAAGGACAGTGCCTGGAATGAAGTGCAAAGACTACTCCCTGACTTGCGAGCATCCTACAGGGCTGGGGGAGGATGACAGTAGGTAAGGGCTACTTGCTTGCACTTCACATGCTGAACCATTCTGGGACTAAGAGGGTTGCATTCTTCAAACAAAAGGAGTCTGTGTCATCAGCAAAGTACTGGCAGCTAGCACCTTCTCCCTTCAGGCAGAACCGAGGTCACTAAGCAGTACTTCATAGAGTCAGTCTGTCAGAAGTCACTACAGTTTATAGTGACTGTTTACTTCGTTAATCATTACAAGTGTTTCAAAACCAGTGCATTATAAAATTTAACTCAAACAAAAGCTTTCCCTATCTTGCAAGATAGTATCCAGTTAAAAGCCTGCTCAATAGGCACAGATGCAGTTTCACCATGCATCACATTTACTTTTAGACAAAAGGAAGAACAGCTTCCTTCTGCCAGAGAAGCTGTTTTCTCTGAAACAAGGGGCACTCAACACTATTTCCAACAGAAAAAACAAGATAGTATTGATCCATTTGGTTTTATCTGTTTGAATCTAACATGTTAGAAGAATTAAGACAGTTATGTCAGGAAATGTACAAATCTACTATAAACACTTGTCACTGACATCACCAATACAAAGAAAAAATATTATGATATGCTCTGGCTAGTCTGAAACTCACTTTTGTGACAAATTGTAACATCTGCCCACTAAAGTTTCATCAGCAGATATTTTGCGACTTGGGAATTCCCTGCTTTTGAAAGGAGTCACCATCTTGCAGATATGCTGAAAATCAGATTGTCAAGTCTAAAGACACATCATTTACATCTTCTATAGGGAGAACAAACTCCCCAGTATGTATTTGTTGAATTACTGCCACTGTATGATGAACCTTTTTTAACGCAAGCAGCTTTTCCACATTAAAGATTAGGTCAGGATTCTATTTTTTTAAACCTTAACACTTCTAAATCGTATACAAGGTCTATTTCTTTGCTATCAGAATATGATTTTTTTTTTTTTAAAGACACATTTACCTTTCCACAACACTAAGCCTTTTTATTCAAATTCTATCTACTAATCAGTTATACCATCTAGAATAGTCAAGAACAGCTTTTCTTCCTAGTGATGGAGAGATCAGAATAGAAACATCAGCAGTTTATGAATTAGGCCGTGCTTAGTCAGTACTTGCTGGACTGCTTACCCCTTCTTGTGGTGAAGAGGAAAAAGCATGCTAAGATACAGACCAGTTATAGCTTTTAGACTAAAACCACTGAACACCAGCCATCCACTATTACCTCTAGAGATCAGATGTTCAAGAACTGTACACTAGCAACAGAAGTACCAGAATCCCCATCAAATCATGGCTGGAGGTAAAAATCCACTATTGGAAGAAACTTGTGGTGCAACTATCAGTCTTTTTCTTCATAGTCTTGTTATTAGCTTCTAGGTATCAGTAGCATCCCACATATGACTTGGGCTACACAGACTATCTACTAGTCACATCAATAACATTGTTTAAACATGTTTTTGACTGAATTAGTAGGCTATGTTTGTTTTTCCACCTCAGTAGTAATAGTTCTAAACAATGAATTAACCACTATACAGAGATTTAAGTAATTCAAACCCTCTCAGACATACATCCTTTCAAACAAAGGATGACAAAAAAACGAAGGATGACAAACAAAAACAAAGATTCAAACCCTCTCAGACATACATCCTTTCAGCCACATTACTGGTATTGATAACAATGCAACTGTATCTCAGAGACGGTATTCATCAGGCGTCTGCAGGCTTACTGCCTTCCAGGAAGCTTGCACAAAATATTCATTTGCTGCAATTCCCAGACTTAGCTGCAAAAGGTTGTTTTCAGCTATACTAAGTCTGTACTGTGAACCTTCTCTGAACGTATCTGTAATACTTCCAGAGAAGATCCATCCAGGATGCTGATTTTGTGTTTTCAAGTAATGATCAAAAGAAAGAAAAAATAATCAGCTACTTTGCCTCATACACTTTCTTTGGAGAAGGAGCCAGTCCCAAGGATAACATTTTAGAAGTAACATCATAGAATTATAGAATCGTTTAGGTTGGAAAAGACTTTTAAGATCATCAAGTCCAACCGTTAACCTAGCACTGCCAAATCCACCACTAAACCATGTCCCTAAGCACCACATCTACACATCTTATAAATACYTCCAGGGATGGTGACTCAACCACTTCCCTGGCAGCCTGTTCCAATTCTTGACAACCCTTTCGGTGAAGATCAACATCCTAACACTCCAAAGCTAAATCTCTGCAAATTCATCTTAGACTTACACACTGCATAAAGCAAATTTCACAAAGCAAGAAGTTTTAGCTTTCACTGAATGCAGCAGCAGCAAAAATGCTTCCCTGAATACAGCCAGTCTTAAAAAAAAAGAAAAAAAAAAAACCACCTCACCGAAGCCAGGCCAGGAACACTTTTATCCAAGTTAAAGAACTCATTGAAGTCAAACTCTCCTGGAGCTGGTTCTTGTAAAACGGCTTCCCTAGGAACTTCCTGATCTGCTGGAGTTTCATTGGCAAGAACAGTTTGCACTTCATCCTCTTCCGCCACTCCACCATTGCATTCTATCCCTTAAAAAGAAAATCAAGTGATTGCTGAGTCACTGAACTTGACCATTGCCTGTAAGAACAGTGCCTAACAGTCAATGCATTTGCCTAGGAATCAGAAGCGCAGGACCAAAGTAATCTAGCCTCCTATGTGATATTTCATCAGTTATATTGTGCTGGCTGCAGTCTGCCACAACAGAAACTAGGGCCCACTAGAACTCTAGCACAGCTTCTAGTCTGTAATTAAGACTATCTACTTCAATGGCAATTCTTATTTCCCTGAGTCATGCATAAACAACTGCATCCTGATCAACCCAGGAAGTACACAGAACAGATCAGATGTTATGTCACATCAAGCAGATACAGCTGTTACAGTAAGTTAACAGCTGCTCCTGTTCTTCCATCAAGAATCCTTTGGCAGCTCCTGCTTTCTTCCTAGATGGCCCAGAGAGCAGACTCCCTGAAAGCTGGCACTTGACATGAGTTTTCTTAATATTGTCAAGATATGACAAATATTGCTCCTACTCCTCCAGCAGGAGGAAAGCACATGTCATATTAAAGACTTAACAACCTTGCATAGGTTCTGCAAAAATGCTGTGACATGACTACACACCTAGTACACTTGAAACTGTACTACATTTTACTTAAGTGAATAYACAACTAAACCTGAACTTTTCAGGTTTATGTTGTCCACCTGTGGAATTTCTAGCATTAAGAAGTCATCTTCTCTCTTGTCTCAGAGAACTCCATGCTGCAGCTTTTGCAATGGTAATAATAATGGTAGACTTGAAGTCCAATGACTGCCGACAAATTCAGTCAGTCTCCAAATTCAGCTTAAAGCTATATTACTGGCAGCTGTATGTCTAAATCAGCGTTTCTAATGCTAGTATTACTGTAAGAAAAAAATATTTCAAGTACCTCAGAGCATCAGCTTAGCTTAAACTGAGCCTTCCRCAACCAGCAGGCTATAAAAAAAATGGACAAGACCCTTTTAATAGCCTACAAATTCCTGATCTCATTCAACATCCATACAAGTTTCTTTTCCAGCCTCTCAGTCCTGCTTTTCTTTTGGAAAAATAGTATTTTATCACTTAAAGGTATCTGTAATCTGAAAGATCAGTGATGGGCCTTATGTCTTGTGCTTCAGGATGACCAAAAGCTATGCAAGTTTAAGATTAAAGATTGATAAACTGCACTATTCTTTACACTTGCCTGGATCTATAACAAGCACCTCTATATCCAGCAATATGCCATACTAGCAGACAAGCAAAGCTTTTGTCAAATTTGCCATTACCTTCTTTTAGTGAGGCTGTACGTCGTCTTGTACGTTTTCTCCCTTTGTGGTCTTCCTCCAAAATTTTATCATCAAAGCCTGTGAGCTCAATGGTTTCAGACTGACTTGTAGGACCAGCAGAGAACCACTCAGGTTCCTCTTCAGTATAAGAGTCATTCCTTCTTCGCTCCCCAAAGACACGTTTGCTGTCACCAAATTCCCTCTGAAGTGGGATATTAAAAACATTAACCATTAAATGCTGTTTCATAAGATTCCTCCCTGACCTCCAAAGCAAATGACTACCTTTTCACACCAGTTCTGGG
>JAYKAV010003195.1:195536-222167 GCA_035582835.1 Phoebastria nigripes
AGAGGACACTGTGTTTGGTTTTTGTTTGTTTTGTTTGGTTTTTGTTTGGTTGGGTTTTGGGGGGTTTTTTAGGTTTAAATGCATACTCAGCATGCTTTTAAATTTTAAAAACTTCACAGCTGAATTTCTGCTTTATTACACTGAAGGCTATTGGTCTACAAGTGCCTATATAAACTCAGTCTTGTACCCTGAGAGGTAGGCTAGTGGTTCCTTTTTTTTTTTTTCTTCTTCTTAAAAATGCCTGAAAGCATGGAAAGCTTCCATCTGCTGAGGTTAAAGACAATGCTCACTGACAACTGCTAGGTCAAGAACTATGAACAAACTATTAAACTTTTGAATATCTTGCTATTAAGTCTACCACAGAAGAGGTTTGTAAGATACGCGGTACTAGATGCATCTGAGTTGAGCTGTCAGAAGGACTGAAAACTAAGTTTTTGAAGTACTGAGTGCTTACACTTTAAACCATAAAGGTACTTCTAAGAAGAAACGGCCTACTTGCACAGAACACAACTGCTGTATGCAGTTAACCTGCCCCTGTTGCTTTTAGTGCAAAGCGTCCAAAAACTCTGATTTAATACGCAATCAGGAACAGAAAGAACAAACCCTGAAGCGTTTATCTTTGTAGTCCCTCTCACGATCTCGGTCTCTTGCATCTCTAGAATCACGTATGTCTTTTTCACCACCGCGGTGGTCTTTATCAAAGTTACGAGAAGAGATAATTCTTCCACTGCCAATCCTACGGCCACCAATAACACGGACACCATCATTCTCCTTTTCTAATGGGCTCCCTGCTCGACGTGAGCTAATAGCTGCAGTTACATGACAGCCACCTCCAAAGCTTCGCCTTTGTGGACTTAAGACTACATCCAAGTCATCTTCTTTCACTCGCTCTCTTGGATCTACAAGCCAAAGACCACAGAAAAAGCATTGAATTTAATGTATTAGTAAATACAAGCTAGTTATCTGTGTAATGGCCTTCTGTTCCATAGCCTTACTGCTATCCCAGAGCTTTCTGAAGGAAAACACTCATGATTTATTTTTGCAAAGCTAATCTAGCTGAGACCACAGGAAGTGCAGAGGAAAAAAAAATTAAATTTACAGTTGGATATTGAGGAATCATTGCAGTCTCCTAGGAAGTACCTGCTTTCCCATTATACACCTTCTAAGTACTCAATCTTAAATTGTAGGGAAATTGTCCCCTGCACTTGCATTATTACATATGTATTCACTTTTATATAGCAAGAATAGAGGATATAATAACTGACTTCTACCTAAGTTTGTTCTTAGATAAAAGTTACCAGAATACCAGAAACTAAACTATAGTCTGAGCAATCAAAATCTCCTTGACACTTATTCTATGCAGTCAAACAATTTTCAAAGAGACTTTGTTTAGTCGCATTTGTGTCATCCCAAAGGAAAGGTTTTGCCAACAGCCTGTGTTCAGTTTTGAGTCTTGTGCTATAAGAACGCACTTACCTACTATCCTACGCATAAGAGAAGTCCGATCTGAATCCAAATCTTTTTTAAAGCTTTCCACTGGTGAAGTTCTTCCGGAACTTGGATATAGAGATGCATGCCACTTCTCCGGATCCCAGACACCATCACTATGAAAATAAAATTGCAAGATTGTTTGTTACTTGTAATCTAATAAATAATAGTACTGCTACTGAAAACCTAGAATTCACTGACTAGCAATCTGTACAAGTGAAACATCTTTCATAGCCAACTTCTAAATCTTTGCCTTACTATACTTTATTACCTCATACATGGTATTCTGGATCCCTTCTGTAACAGTAAGGAAGTATAATACCCAGCATCAGATTATAAAAGGGACAACATATGGACATGTTGTCCCACTAGTTATTGGTGAAGTTTGCCCGGTATACTGAAAAATAGCTCAAGTAGATCATATGCTGCTGTTCCCAGCATTCAGAAAATTTTACCTCAATCTCATACTTACTTGTACAATAAATTAATCTGAATAGTAGATACTGCTGTCTAGCAAACTTAAACACAAGCCAAGAACACTCTCACCTTCATTTTTAAATGAGGTACACTGTCAACATGGGAGAGTAATCCATTGAGCAAGTCAGCTTGTTGCAACATGACCTAGTCAGTCTGTGTTATACAGCCATCTATATTTTTGGTAGTTTTTCCTGCAAGTCTGCAAGACTTGTGTTATGTGAAGTTATTTTCTGCTGGATCTCATGTTATAATCTTTGTTCAAAGCACAAAATTCCTAGCTAGAGCATTAATCCTTTCCTTGTAGATTAGTACTTCTGAAAACACTGTCATACACTAAACTCTGGAGCACGTATATCTTGCATCAACATAAGTGCACTTCTTAGCTAAGAATTTTTTGCCATTTAAACTTTTATTTTGAAAGAATGTATATAGTTTTTGTATAATCAAGAAAATACCTGTCATATTTTTCAGAAAGACAAGAAGGTCTTTGCTTAGAGTAGGGACGCTCTTTAATATCCAGCAGTTCCTCCTAGAAAAAGCAAGAAGTTGGTTCCAATTCTCACCCAGACAAGATTCAAGTGACCCAAAATATCTATTCCAGACTGCCTGTTCAATTTAGTGTTTTAATTTGACAACCCAAGTTTCCCAATATGTTGTTTCATTTCCTGTGAAATACTGCAGTGAAAAGTTGACATTGGACAGCGAGTTTATTTTTCAGTTCTTCTACCAGTGGCCACTGAGCAAACACTTATTTGAAGCACTGAGCCTTACTAGGTCAGGTTCAGACCTTGTTAACACTTCAAAGGCTGTTCACATCATACATGTTTACCTATTCACTTCCCTGGACCATTCGGCTTGTAAGCAAGACAGGCATCATTGATACGGGAGCTAGTAAGTTCTCAAGGTGGAATCAAAATTGCTATGCTTAATGCTATATAAGATTCAGCAGGTGAAAAAAGCATTACCACAATACCAGTTACTAACGTAGATCTGGAAATTCCAGACAAGCTTGCTGTTTCTGACCACCACCAATTSCAAGATCTCTAAATGTATGTTATACAATTATCCACACTACCCAACATCAAATCAATGCTGAATGATTACTTCAGTTTTCCCACTTTCTACCAGCTTTCAAATACAGTCCCTAGTTTACTACTGCACACCCCTGAGTAGTTAGTCATTTGAGGCAGACTAGCAATCAATCTACAGTTTCACTGCAGTTTGTTACATTTAAAAAGCATTATTAATGGTGTGATCATCAGTGCTTTGAATGATCATTAACTTGGCTGCAGTCAAGATGCACTTTTCTAATGAAACTTACTTATTCTCCCTAGATTACCTTTCTCCATTCTGGCTCACTCCCAACTGTATTGAATTGATTCAGAACTGTGCAGATATCAGTGGGCAGCYGGAAGGATAAAGAAATCCTAACAGCAGACACCACACATCAGCCAAACTGAAGAAAGAAATCTCTTTACTTTTTCCCCAAGAATACAATATCCTCTAGAGCTTTTACATCATTATCCCCCATGTGATTAAAAGCAGTTCATTAGCTATGCGAGCTTGATACTTGAAAGTTTGCAGATGGCAGCTCAGTAGCTGGACAAAACCTTAATATGCACACACACACACATATATATCCAACATCACCCTGTACTAGTCTTCAGCAAAAAGAGTTCCATTAAAGGGAGGGAGACTGGCCTCTCTGCCCACAGCTTCCCAAAATAAACCTTGATCTATGAGGAACATCAGTGCTGTAATACTATCATAGCCTGATGCAGATATCACAAGTATTAACAGCACTGTCCATCACCAGACTTGAAATTGACTATTTTGTTGGCCACGAGAGGGAGTCCATAGACTCTCAATCAGATCTTATTGCAATTCTTCTACTGAATGAGGAAAATTTGAATTGTTTCTTGGCTTTCGCTCATTAGCTGTGCACCCTTGGAGCAACAGCTTCCAAAGAACTAGAAAAGACACAGCTTGGACTATATAACACTCTCATAATAGAGATTAACACTGGCACTTCCAGAGTGTGTTTTGGGGGTTTTTTTGTTTAATTCACACACTAGTACTTTTAAGTGGGTGGGGGGAAGTGTGTTTAGCTGTTATTAAACAGTTTTATTAATACTTTAGAAAGATTCATAGTATGAGCCAATTGTTTTCCTACTGGTAGTAAATTAATATAAACTGTTAAAGGAAATCAGTCCCTTCTCCAAATCAGCAGCACATGTCCTGAAGCAGTGTTCCTCCCATTCCTAATTAGTAGGAARCTGGATCATGTGAAAATGGCTTATGATGTTGATTACATGACCACCTTAAACCAGCTACATTTAAGATGCTACTTGTAAAAAAAAAAAAAAAAACCACATGATACAAGATATTTTAACACAGATTGACTTCTGGTGTTTCTTGACTTTAGACTCCTTGGAAACCAAGAGATAAACAAGACTAGGTGCCTTCTGGCACTAGTTCTGCAACTTTATCCTGATCAGAAACTATAGGTACTGAATTAACAAAACTGAAGCTACAAATGCATCAGTTTCAGCGTACAGCTACCACTGGCACTAGCTGAATACTGCCCAAAAAAGCAAGCAGAATTTGAAGCTGCATTCAGTTACTACTCTTGAGAGGAGTTGGGCAAGACTGAGTAAGTATAGATACCGCTTTACCAACAGCAAAAGTTTAAAGACAGCTCCTCTCCTTCACTTTAAAGTCGATTGAATAACAAGGTCTGAACAATGGTATACTTTGCATCTTAGAAGGTTAAGTGTACATCTTTGCTAAGAAGTTAGAGAGAATTAGAAAGCCATACTATTCCCATGTAAGTTTTGCCAATTCTGAAGTACTTGGTTTATTGTTGACATCTAGTTAAAATAAGCTAGCCCTACTATCTCAACAGAACACAGCCACAGTGATAATTTTTTTCTTTTACAAAAACAACCTACTAGGAAGCTAACAGTTCAGAATTCCTCAAGTAAGATAACACAATCAGCAACAGTACAGTGTCTCACCCTGTTCCACACTTCAGGCCATTTGTTGCAAAGTATCTTAATAGATTTCCACAAAAAATGACTACCTGTTCCCACAGCTTTCAGCAATGGGAAAATCAGCCACCATTACAGACTCCTTCTAAAAGCATGTTTCAGCAGTGGTACCAAAACCCCAAACAAGATTTGAACCTTAAACCCCACAGCATATCAAACTCACTTCATACTGAAAGAACCTTTATTTGCAAGTTATTTAGTTATTTTTCTTCCACTCATGCATATATTCAGGTATCACAGCTAAACAAAAGCACCTGTTTTAAAGTTTTAACACTAAGCATTGGTTGGAGTCACAAGCACTTAGGTTTCTAGCAGCCAAATATGAGCAATTCTAAGATTACAAAAGGCATCTTAGTAAACACATTAAAGCTCCTGATAAGATCTAGTGTCCTATATGTTCCAAGGAAGTAGCATCTACTATAAGGAAACATTTTGGTCAACTTCTTGAAGGAACATTGCTGAAGTAGAACTAGAACTATGAAGTGCAAGTGCTCGAGAAAGCTGGTAGAACAACATACTTCAGTCCCTACCATAATGTCTCCAGCACATGCTGTGAAGTGCTCAGATATTAAAATAAGGTGGTGGGAATCAGAAGTATATCAAGGACAGGATTGCACAGCTACATCACATTTAACAAGTTGCTCATTTTATACCATCTTGCAAATCCTAATCAAGGCAAAGGCTTTTCAGCCTTCACCTTACTGCTTCCCTCTCACAGAGGCTTCCACCTCCCACTCTACTTCTGTGTCCAATAGCTCCATGCACAAGTTTAAGAGGAAAGGGGAGAGAGCTAACCTTTGTGTAACGGTGTGGATATTTTGTTGTAATTCTGTTCAACTCCAGGAAAGCATCACCATTTTCAGTTTCTGTTACGCCTCCTTTTTTATCCATGGTTACTTCAAAGCCTTTGACCACGGACCTAATTAAAACAAAACCAAGCCGTCAGGTTTTTAGACATACATTTCTAGAGCGTGCATTTTCCTTCCAGCCTAAGACTATCTGCTACTTAGATAACAAGAGACAGGAAACGCATTCCCTAACAGCACCTCTTTTCTACTTGTAGCTTCCCCTGCTCCAGCTAAGCAGCTCCCGCTGAAATACGCAACCTGCTCCCGAAGCCCAGCCAGACCTGCCCCACACCCCAGAACAGAAGCCCAGCCCCTAAGCAGTTTTAGCACAACAAAGATCCCTCCATGGGCACGACCGGGAGAAGAGGTGGCGAGCGTCAAGGCCGGGGGGAGCGGGGCCGCCGGGACACCCCGTCCGCGGCGCCGGGAGGGGACGGGCGCCACTCGCGTGGCGGCGGGGGCAGCGCGGCCCGCAGCGCGGCCGAGGCGCCGTCCCAAAGCACCGGAGCCGAGGCGGAGGACGGCAGCGGGGCAGGTGACTCAGCGGATCCTCACCTGCGCCGGCAGCCCCGGCGCCGCCGCGCCCAGCCCTGCGCTGCGCCCAGGCGGTCGTACTCACCGCGCCGGCGGCGGGTCTCCCGACGGCGCTCCACTGAAGGCCTTACCGCCGCCCGCGGCGTTTCCTGCTCCCGGCCACCGGCTCCGCTTCGCCCCTGCCCGCCCGCCCCCCCGGCGGCGCCCTGCGCCGCGCTCGCCCCCCTTACGCGCCACACGCGCAACGGGCCGGTGCCTTCCCCCGCCCGCCTCCGCTCGCGCGGCTCCGGCCCCCTCCGCGCTGGCTCGCGCGCCCTCTCCCTATTCGCCCGACTCTGTCTCTCCTCAGCCGCCGTAACCGGGGCCTTCCGCTACCCACCCCGCACCCATTTAATGGCCCGCGCGCAGGCGCGGCGGCGGGCGCGCGCACCGGGGCTCCCCCGCGCGGCGCCTGACTGGGAAAGGCGGGCGGCGGCGGCGTGGGCCGCGCTCCCTCGCTGTCTGGCGGCGTGTCCGCGCCGCGGGCTCGCCCGCCGAACTGTCGTCTCACCTTACGAGCGCTGCGGTGGGTGAGGAAAGGCTCAGGGCGCCCCGAGGGCCCGCAGGCACTCTCGGCGGGCAGCCCTGCGGGGGAGGCGGCCGCCGGGAGCAGCGGCGGCGGGACGTGGTGCGCGCCATGTGCCGGGCGCGGGGCACTGGGCGGCAGCGGGGCCGCGGCCGACCCCGCGGCGGGCAGGGGCCGTGCCGCTGCAGGCCCGCAGCTGCGGGGAGGGCGCGGGGTGAAAGAAGGGCGGGAAGCGACGGGGCGAGCGCGGCCCCCTCAGCGCTTCGGGCTGAGCCCGACATTGGCGGCGATGGCGGGCGGCGCGGCTGACAGCCTCGTTAGCGCGTTCGTCGGGCTCTCTCCCTCCTCGTACATGCGTTTTTCAGGGAGTCACTTACGGGCTCGGGGAAGTTTCCCCGTCAGCGCCCGCCTGAAGCCGAGCGCTTTCGTGTTCCCGCCGTGAGCGGCCCGTCCCCCGCGGGAGGGTGAGGGGAGGTCTGACAGGGACTTCCTCWGCTGCCCGGGCCTGCCCTCGGCCCTTTCGCGTGGAGGCAGCGGTGGTGAGGTACCGACAGGAACATAAGCGTAAAATTCCGGTGCCCCACACACACTGCCCTCTCAGGTTGTATGTACTTCAAAACACCCTTTATCAGTCTTCTGTCAAAAGTGAAATTTGGCATTTCCATGAGAGAGCAGGAGGAAAATTGGTGTAGTGAGCAGAGCAGCTTATTTGGAGGCACCTGACAAATCTTTTAGTTATTGCTAGTAAAGAGCAGAAATTGTTTTCAACATCAGTTTAAGGAATTTACTTGGTGAGCAAGATCGTTTGCTCCGTTTGCCTGTGGAGCTGTTGTCCTTGGCACCCACATCCCTGGTACCACACAGAAGTGCAGCAGAGCCCTGGTTTTCCAAACGCCTTTGGCAGAGAGGTCTGTGTAGGAGCAAGGAAGTACTTGCAGCATCTGGTGAATACAATGTTTTCTTCCCTGATCTCTAATGAAGTTGAATACCAGTGTTAGAAACTGGTTATCTGTGGAATGAAACAGAAATAAACATTTCTAATTTTGTTCTTAAATGATGAAGTGCTGTATTATAAACAAGATAGCATTGTAGCTATTATGAAGTTTCTCCTAGTGAGTTTGCTTTTCAAACAAATACACAGCGAGACTCGATGGCAACCAGTGGGCCACGAGCCTCTCGCTGAGAGGCCGTTATGAGATGCTGTAGGCGCTGGCTTTGAGAGGGCCTGAACGGTGTTGTGTTTCACTGTAGGTTTTGTACACATCGCTATTATGAGCTGGAATGCTATTTTGATGGTTCCTAAAGGCACATCTTTTGTAGACACTGGTTACTGGATACTCACAATAGAAAAGCTCAGTGGCACGGAAACAGAAGACTTGTTTTCCTCCATTTGCAGTACAGCGTGAGCAGCAGTTCAGTGCCATGGCACACTTAGCCCGTTTCCCGCTGCTCGGGACTGCGGTTTATGCCTGAAGGCGACAGATACGTGTCCTGGCTGTGGCTGCGCCCCCGGGCAGCCCGAGGGCTCGAGGCCAGCGCAGCCTCGGCCGGCCCTTGCCGGCGCGGGGGCAGCGGGCCGACCGCGCGGCGCTCCCGCCGGGCCGCACCCCGCCGGGCCGCCGGGGGGCGCTGCGACAGCGCCGCCGAGGGGGGCGGGCGGCGGGCGGCGCTCCGGCCCCATTCGTGGTGGTGGGCGGGGCTATCGCTCTCTCGCTGTGAGGGCGGGCAGGGAGAGAGGTGCTGGCTCTGCTGAGGCGCGGCGGGCCTGTACCTTCACCTCCGGGCGTCGGCCGCCTCCGGCCTCTCCCGGCGGCGCTGGCGTTGCTGGCGTTGCCGCTCGCCCCCCTTGGAGGCGGTGTGCGAAGGCAGATGGGGCTGTGCAGGCATCTGCGGGAGCGGGGACGTATTGGTTAGGGAGGGCAGAGCCTCCGGGCTCCCGCTGCTGCCCGCCGGCTTCTGCGTGGCGCTGCGGGGCCGCCCCGAGCCTCCCGAGGGGTGGGGTGCCGGTGCCCCGAGCGGCGCTGCCTTCGCCCAGCCGGTACCGCAGCCCGCCGGTTCCGAGGGGGAGGCTGCGCCGCTTTGGCTGCGGGGTCCGTAGCGCCTTCAGCGGGGCGGGAGCCGGGGGCGGCGGGATCCGTTTGTTGGGTGGCTCGGGAGGCAGGCAACGGCCACGGCCTCCAGCGCCTCAGGGCAGGGTTTTAGAGCAGCATCGTGTGGTTCTTGAGTGTTTGTCCATAAGCACAAAACATGTTCAGATTATAATTCTGCTGTGCCGAAAGGAATTTCGTGCAGGCAAACTCATTGACTGCAGTAAGTTTTTGTTTTTTTTTTCTGTCACACCTTAAAACTTCCTTACAGAAATGTGCACTGTGGATCTCACACTCGCAGGGAGATTGCTGGTCATAAGTCCAGGTGCTTTCACAGAGTCTTACTCTCCCTGAGACCTTTGGTAGGTGGAAGGTTCTGTGCATACAGAAGTTCTCACTGGAGCTGGGTGGAATTCAATGTTTTCTTCATTTCCATGTGCTTGTGAAGGGAGAGATGCGTAGTAGTTAAAAAAAAAAAAAAAAAAGAAAAGGAGTCAGTTTGATTAGGGACTCATATTGTCACCCTCGATTATTAATTTATTTCTAAATAGGGGAACATAACTTAGGTCATCTCCTTTTTATAGCATCTTTCTAGCACAGCTTTATTGAGGTAGGCACAGTGGCTGTCTTAGGATTCAAACTGTTACGACTTTATTACCAATAGATTATGTCAGCACAGTATCATTCAGGTCAGCAAGGCTGTGAGTGTGCAGACAGATGGTTTTCATGTTAAACATCTAGAGTTGCATTATGCTATTTGTATGCAGGTCAAGTGAGTGGAATTCCTGTCATTGTTAAGATACAGACTGCATTTAGCATAGATCCATTTGGTGGATTCATCACAAATAACAGGAATGGATTTATGCTTTGTCCAAAGCTAATATACAACATTCCAGTGCAGAGAGTGCATTTGTTTACTGCAGACTTGGAACTGTAGCAAAATGGAGAAATCCAGAAGCAGGTAAGCTACCTTGTTAAAGACCTGTAATTTTTTTTTTTTTTTTTTTTAATTATGACATCTTATGCATTCCATGGGACAGAAGAAAGTTGAGTTATTCTCAGATGAGGGCTTATTGGTCTCTATGGAACGTTATTAACCAGAAAGTGTTCCTCTTAAAAACAAAACAAAACCCAACAAACAAACACACCACCCCCACCCCCAAACCCATCATGAAACACAACTTTATGTGGGTTTACATTATCATAACATTCAAATATTAAAATGATGTTCTTGAGCTTGAGGTATTAGACTGGAACGTAAGATATTTGGATGTAGTTGTTGGTCCAGCTACAGATTTATTCTGTGGTGTTATTCAGTTCTCTTATTCTTCCCATGCTTTGATTTTCTAACTTTACAAGGGAGAAATGATCCTTCTTCAACTCTTATTTTTTGTGGTTACTTGATGTAAATTCTCACAGACATGGGCTGTCATCACTACATATGTGTAGCACGTACAGTGTTTCAAATTTAGGAATAATCTGTTAAAAATTGCATACATTGGAAAATCATTAAGTATTCACTTAAAGTATGCCTTAGACTTTAATACAAAACTTTTACATGTTCTACCCGAGCTTGTTTTTTTGACTACTTTGTGTTACTTTGTCATTGCATATGGTCAGACCAGGTTTACCTTTGGAGCAGATTAGACGGTTTTAAAGGGAATTGGGCCTAATAGACATGTACAAGAACTTGTGCTGAAAGCTATTTTGCATAAATTTTAAAAGTGCCTGAAACTCTTTTCTTCAAAAATGCATACAGTTGCCTTAACTGCACATCTTGACATGAACAGAATTCTTCTGCCTGCCGGACGGGGCCCACCTCTTTCAGAAAACATTCAAATAATATTTTATAGGAGAACAAGAATTTGTCTCTCTCACACAAAATATAGGTCTTGTTTTCTTTCATTAGCTTTGTTTTAACTCCTTGCAGCTTGCTGGAACAAGCTGAAAATACTGTATTTTCTCCTATGGGATTTGGGGGGGGGGGGGGGGGGGGTGGTTGGGTTTTGGTTTTGTTGTTGTTTCCCCTCCGCCCTGCAATGATTTGTTGTTAATACTGTGAGCAGTTATTCAGCTGAACTCCTGAAACTTAGTAGTATGGATTGTTCCAATAACTTTGTGGAACCAACATTTTTTTCTGGCTACAGCCATGTTTTTCCCAGTTCAGTTCAGGTGATTATTAGGGTGAGACTTCAGACTATCCTCTTCTGTTGCCTGTTACGGAGTTCAAGAATGTGTTTGTGCTTCTAATGTGCAAATTTTCAGGGTGGTGGCAGTATTTGTTTTGGGAAAGAAGCTTCAATACAACTGGTTCAGCAAGTTTTATCTAGTTAGATTTTTTTTTTTTATCATTCTTGTTTTCAGAAAATTACTGAGACAAAACACTTAGAATTCATAAAAACATACTTGTTATTTTTCAGATTAGAACTACATGTGAAAGTAAACCATATGATGGAAAAATATGCCTAATTTTGCTTTTTATGAATATGTAAAAACAGGAAGGGATTTTTATTTTTTTTTAAAGAAGAAACACATTTAGTTAATATATGAGCAAAGCTAGGAAAGAGTTCCTTGTAAAAGAACTGTATATATAAGTACATTTCCTGTTAAAATGGGAAATTCTCATTTTGGTTCCCTAGTCCTCAAGAGAGTTTTTCAGCAATAAACAGAATACCTTGATATGTTCAAGAATAAAAGGCAGAAAAACACATTCAAATCTTCTCTGTAAAGGCACACTGTATGCACACACATGGGAGAGGAAGCACAAGTACATTTTAGTGCTTTTTCATTTCAACTTTAGAGGAGAAGGGAATTGTCTGTGACAGGATTGCACTGAAATGTGTCTTCCTGCCTGTCTTGGGGAAACAACTTTAAAATTCCAGATAGTGAAAAATGCCTGATAAAGACATAATAAATGTGTTTTAACATTTTGTAGCTGTCAACTTCTATATGTGATTGTATACCTTTGTTCTAGATTAATTTATTGAAATAATACCACTTCTTTGCAGTTAATGTAGTTTTACACAAAATATTTCTTCTTTCTTTTTAAGTTCAAAATCTCTGAAGATGCGTGAAATCCGACAACTACCTAGGCGTCAGATGCATGCAACTGGGCAATCTGTTGCTCCCCAATCTGCCAGACATCAATTTCATGACAGAGGTCATGACACTCTGCATCAAGTTGCGTGTACCTGGCATCAGAGGAGAAGGTTAAAAGAATTCCAAATCAGGTGATAAATACAAAAGATAATTTTCACTGAATGGAGCAGGGGGATCAGACCTAAAGAGGTCTGTTTTTAGTAGTACAAGTGCAGGCTGAGGCAAAGGTTTTATTCACAGGCATGCCAGACAATTCTGAAGATGTCTTATGGTAACTTGAGGACATGCATCAGCACAGTCAGATTTCGTACATTTTTGATTTTCTAATGTAAAGTTAAAAAATGGCTATTTAACAATATGCTTTGATAGGGGACTGCCAGGTGTAATGATTTAGTCTTGCTCTCCTCTTGTGTTTCTTTACTAGTTTTGTTTGTTGACGGAATCTTGACAAAGGTGGGATGGTAATTGTTTAGAGATTAAAAGCCTAATATTTGTTGGACAAGTGGAGCTGATCTAGTAACTCAGACGTGCTGAAAGAGGGAGGCCCTGTTCATGGCTGTGTGTTTTAATTAATTACCTTGTGATGTCTTTGGTGCTTATTGGGGCCCTCTGTGAGCCAATTAACTCTTAAATCTGTTCGGAAAAAAAAGGAGGGGGGGAAGGGTGATAGTATCACAATCATGGATTAGTGAGTTGAACTGTGTCGCGAATGAGTGGTTTTAAGGCTGCTTAAAGAAACACCGGCAAAGATATCAGCAAAAAGTGATTTTAATAGAGATTTATAAAAGTGTGACTTAACAGAATTTGATGGCAAGGTCCACTCTATTACTTATTACATAGATTAAGCGTATACTGGGAAAATCGTGTCAGAATTTGGATTGGAATGATTTATACAGAGATTGAGGAAAAGGGGGTATAGGAGACCCTCCTGTTGAGTCACGAGGTTCAGAGAAGACCCGGCTGGGTCCAATCTTAGTCTCAGTACTAGGAGAAGCTTGCTGAGAAGCAGAACTGCTGTGGGGGAGGTAGGAAGAAGGAAGGTTTCATGCAGGGGTAAACATTAGATTGACTCAAGTATTCTGGAAACAAGTCTGACTCAGCTGGTTGACTTCAGGGAAATGGTGATGTTACCGCTTCTAAATCACAAAAGCTCCCTAGTTAATCAGCAACCTGCTCATTAGTATCACTGGGTGTAAGTGGGCTGCTTGGAAGACATTTCAGCTGCCTAGGTTTCCTAAAGAAGTATGTCCCAATTCAAGTCTTGCAGTGATGCTTGGGCCTCTATTTATGCTTGGTGAATAGTCCTGTTAAAACTACTAATTTAGGGGTGTATATATTTTGTATATGCATTGATCTCTGAAAACCAGACCCTTAGTTTTATTACTGAAACTAGCATAAAAGTTCCTAATTTTAGTGCTGCCTGGGAATTAACAGAGGAAGAGTACAAAGGCAGCTAACCTTTCCTTATATTCCAGATATCTAGCAAGGAAATTCTTCTATCTATGGGCAAAAAAGACATTTGGACAAGTTCTTCCTTCCAAAGTCAGGTAGATAAAATTACAGAAATCAAGGGTGGGGGGTTTTTGTGGGTTTGGTTTTTTTTTTTTCTTTTTTTTTTTTTTTAAAGCTGTCTTTTTTTTTTCTTTTTTTTTTTTTTTTTTTTTTTTTTTAATTTTTTTTTTTTTTCTTTTTTTTTTTTTTTAATGGTTTAGTGCTGTACTATTGGGCTAAGAGAATACTGGCTGCCAAGAAAATATTTGGATGTCTTTTGAGATCACTTGAAGGTTTCCTTTGAATACCCTTCTTGCCCCTGCTTTTTGTTTGCTTTTAATAATCATGGTTAAACTTTATTAACTAAATTCGTAGGAATTGTGGTTGTCTTGATAAAGTTGAACTGTACTTGCATATAAATGATGAGGTATGATTGTGATACCTATTTTAAATTTAATGATTTTTCAAAGTTATAACTAGAGTTAGATCTTGCAATTCAGTTCATTTTACTGTTTGCACTATTGTTCTTAATGTATATCTATATATGCTCTGTATCTGTCAGACTTTGAAATACCTGTGGCAGATGATTCGTTTCTGTTGTTAGTGTTCTGTCAGCTACTGAAAACCAACACTTTGATACTCTTTTCCTGTTTTGCTTTAATTTGCATGTTCCTTCTTGTTTGACCACATGTTTGGGAACTGAAGCAGTTCCCAGTGGAAAGACCTGCATTTGTTACAGTCAGAATAAGATCAGGCCCTTAGTTATCCAATTTCCTTGTACTGTATCAAATACATTCTGACTATGTCTGCCTTAGTTGGTAAACAGAAGTTGTCCTGTGAACCTTACCATTCTTGTTATCCCATATACTGAATTTGCACTACTTTGGCTATGTGTACATTCAGGACAATGATTATGTTATTTTTTTTAGGAGGATGAGTGGAAATTTTATAAAGTTCGGCAAGGAACATAAGCAATAATTAATTGCCTTTTTAGATTTAAGAGTCCCCAGTTCTGCATAGCTTTTATTTGCAATGTTCTGTTAATGGAGCAAGTCCAAAAAATTAACGTATAGCTCATTTCTTTTTTTCTTTTTCTTTTTTTTTTTTTTCTTTTCTGCTTGAGTGCTTGGAATCACTTAACAACTTGGCTTGGGGTAGGTAGCTATGAATTGCAGCTTATGAGAGGATTCATATGTGTTTCACTGAGGGACCTCTAGGTATTCTGGGCCTAATCCTGTTGTTATCACAGACATGACCAATTTCAGTAAGTTGTTGGGATAGTTGTGATCAAAGGTTGTGAGTCTGGGCTTGTGTGCTTTTTCTTTGTTAGCTTGTATGTTTTCATGGGTCCTTCTATTTTCCGTCTCTCCATCACAAATACAAAGAGATGAGAAATTTTTTGAAAGTATTCATACACCAGTTGATGAGACTTTTTGGTTCTTAGGCTGCTGCCCAGGTCATCTTGACCACATGGAAAAATATTTGAGAGAATATTTTAAAATAAAAAAAATTAATTGCTTGAAATAGCAATTATTATTGCTATTATGACCATTATTTTTAATTGGGTGATCAAAATCCTAATTCCCTCATAAGACCCTCCTATATTTGAATTTTTAGTTGTTCACAATTCAGTTGAAATGTAGCATCACTTCTTACCTGGTCAGGTGTGTTAATTAAATCTGGGTATAAAAGCAGAGACTGTTCTACTGGGGTTAAAGAATTTGAGGTCATATGTGACTTGTGAATCCATTTTGTGCATGGCTTAGTATCCGTTGGAAGGAAAAGGTACATGAGCAGATGAACAGCTTTGTTTTTAGCATAGATGATGTGCAACTTGCTGAAGGAGTTCTTAAGCCTATTGAAGTGTTATTTGGGAAGATTTTTAATTTGGGATGACTTAAGATCAGCATGCTGTTTCTAAGAACACAATGGAAATATCAAAGCATTATAAAATCTGAAGTAGCTTTTGTATTTATTTCTATACATAAAAATATTTTGTGTTAAAATAACAAAGAACAAAACTAGCAAGGAAAATACACCTATCATTATTTATCAACTGTGCTGGTTGKTTGAGTAAAACACAGAACTGAGGATGAAAGATGCGAGTTGTTTTGTAGGTCTAAAGTCAACTGGCACTCTGATATTTGGCAATTCAATTAACAACATCTGTCTTTCCTTCCTTGACTTTTTGTGAAGTATTTACAGTCAGTAAGCTGATTTCTTCTTGTCATACTTCACAGAGTCTTGGAATAAAGTGTCACAGTAGGGTAGTGTTTTTTTAAATGCAATTAGATGCTGTTAGGCTAATCAGACAAGACTGGAAAAGAGGTAGCATAATCTTCATTAGAACTGATTTGTGGTCAATGTGGAAACCTGTATGAAGTTTCCCATGTCCAAATCTTTCAACTGTTTAGATGCTTTTATGACCAGAAGATCCTTCGAAAAACCCTTGGAGAGTGGAAGGAGTGGTGGACTGTTTGCAGAGAAAGGAAGCTCAGCCTCAGAGCAGACAGCCATTACAGGTTTGTGAAATTACTTCCTCTTATTGTGTGTATATAGCAGTATGACAAATTTTCCTTAGGTTCTGAAGGAGTTATTAATACCAGTAAGCAAGTTACGTCAATAGTACCTCTAGGCCAAGAGCAATGTCTTCATTGCTTATTTTCATATTTTTCTTCCCCTCTTTTTTTTTTTTTTTTTTTTTTTTTTTTTTGTCTTAGGTTTTTTTTTTTTATTTTCTTTTTTTTTCCCCTTTTTTTTTTTTTTTTTTTGTTGTTGCTGTTGTCTTAGGATGAAGTCAAAATTTCCTGTCCAACATATCTTTAAAGTGCAACTGAACTTGAAAGAATCCTACTTCTACGCATTGGTTGCTGTTTCACTGAACGGCGCTTTTTTCATTTTTTTAGGCATTTACTCCATAATTTGATATTCAAGGCTTGGAGAGCCTATGTATGCCAGCAACAAGGAAAGAGGAACAAATACTATGTTGCAGAGTCTCATGGTAAGTGAAGTGATGGTAACTGCCTTTATTTGGGGACATATTGAGATAGGAGTTTCCAAGGGAAATATTTACACAGAATCTCTGTCCCTTGTACATGTTTGCACATTGACCTCCCCCACCCTATGGATGTGTAATGCTTTTAGGTACAGATGGTTGTCTGTCTAAAGCTGGCAGGGGGGTTTCGTTTGCACTACTGTGTAGCTATATAGTTATTTAGGGATGCCAGCGAATAAGCCTAAGGGCCTCTCCATCTGCTCTGGATTGCATTGTTTGTTTTTGGGGGGGTGGCTTGGTTGGTTTTGGGGGGGTTTTGGTGGTGTGTGGTTTTTTTGTTGCTGTTTTTTTGGGGGGTTTTGTTTTGGTTTGGTTTTTTTTTGGTTTTTGTTTGGTTTGGTTTTTTTTAACTTTATCACAATATGTGTTCAAATATGTGATGGTCTATAGCCATCAACTGCGGCTATAGAAATAAGATAATAATTCCCTGTGGTATTAACTGCACAATTAATATTTTATCAGTATTCACTATTCCTTCCAGCTTGTGTCTTGCAATTGAAAAGAAGCCCAAGCTTTTGAAGTACCCCTTGTCTTATTGTGTAGATTCTTTGTTCTGCAATGGATTTGTCCTACTGATGAAGTTGCCTACATTGGTTGGAACTTCCTTTGGTTTCAGGCAATATCTGTTTCCCTGAAGGGGAGGATGACCCTCTTTTAAAGAGGATGCTGTGGTTTTGTTCTATGCTGATTTGCAAAATAACTTAACTGGTCTCTTTACATATGAATGTAGCCTCAGAATATTATATAGACTGGCACCTTTGGAAACAAACTGATAGGCTATCTAGATTTCCTTTCTTACTGAGTGAGGCCAGAGTACTTACAGAAGCAGCTGTGTGTAACTTAGTCAAAAAGATAGAAAAGTGACCTGTTTTAAGGTAGGTTAATACTTGATTTACCAGATCACAAGGAAATCTTAAAAAAAAAAAAAAAAAAAAAAAAAAAAAAAAAAAAAAAAAAAAAGTGTGGGTTTTTCTTTTAGTGTAAGTGTGAAGTGGCATAAAATCAATGATGTTTTGGGATTACTTCTTTCTAATAACTTTGTTTCAATAGCATCAGTTCTGACAAGCCAGACTGTTGTGAGGAGAAAGTGCAGTGCACTGCATAAAGTGGTAAACTGGAGTTTGTGACACCACTTCTGTTTTTAGCTGCGTGACCAGCCTGTTAAATAAACTTGGCTTGTTTCTGGTTGATTTCTCTGCTTGTAATACAGAATAACTCTTCAAAAGCTACTGATGAACCTGATGAACTTTTTTTTTTTTTAAATGAACCAAAGAAAATCCTGTAATTCTTACCCAATAAGGTTGTTACGCTGAATATTGTTACACAATTATATACCCTGTAAGCACTGAAGACAAAGCAGTGCCATTGTCTGATAATTCACGCTGCTCTGAACAAGCGGCATGATGCTGTCAGCATTTCAGAGATTCTTGTCAGTGTGACACCCTCCACCAGGGTGGATGATCGCGGCTGTGGCTCTGGTGGCTGTTGTTTCAGGGTTTCCCACGAGGTGTCACTGCGGGTTGAGGGGACTGGAGGTGGGGGACAAGTGGTGTTATGGAGTGGTTAAAAAATGCCAGACTCTTGCGTGAACTTAAGATGCTGTAATTGTTTTGTTGTGCACAGCAAAGAAGCAAAAATTGCTCAGGACCTGGCAGTGCTGGCTGGTTTATGTTGATGTTCAAAGGACAAAACATGGGATGCAGTCTATGGCACTGGCATTCAGGGAAAGCAGCTGTTTGCGGTAAGAATGGAGTGGAAACAGGCAGAGAGGCACTGACCGTAAGGCCATGGTTTTTACGTGTGTTCTGATATCTTTTCCTGCAGTGACTTTGTTCCATGTTTGATTTCCCCCCCTTTTTTTTCTTTTTGGGGGGTGTGCGTGTCTGAATTCTTCTGGTATGCCCATAGATTGTGAGTTTAAAAGATCGTTGTTCGTACCTTTTTCCAGTGAGAGGAAGGTGATTTCTTGCACCAAACTATGGAACCTGCATTTGAACATGTTTGTAACATTGTTTTGGCAGCATATCGTGGGCAGTGTGGAGAAGACGACACTACCAGAACTTCACTGGACGTAAAATGAATATTTTGGCTCTGCAGCATTGGGCCCAGAGCCTGCAATTTCGAGTAAGTCCCAGGAGCTTCAGCTACTACCATTTCTAATGTTTAAGTTGCACTCACGTGTGATGAATATTGCAGATTAATAAAAAATAGGCCTTATACTCATTTTCTTTGCAAATTGCAGTACTTATGATGGAAGAATATATTAGGACATGAGGAAATGGAATGAAGCTGTGTCAGGGGAAGTTCAGATTGGACATTAGGAAAAGGTTCTTCACTGAGAGGGTGGTTGGTCACTGGAACAGGCTCCCTGGGGAAGTCGTCATGGCACTAAGCCTGTCAGAGTTCAAGGAGCATCTGGACAACACTCGTAGTCATATGATTTAGTTTTAAGTAGTCTGGCAAGGAGCAGGGAGTTGGACTTGATGATCCTTTTGGGTCCCTTCCAACTTGAGATATGTTGTGATTCTATGAAGAAGGTCAAAACAATTTTTTTACACGAAAATTTTCTTCACAAGAAATCTAGGTAAAGCAAACTGGATCCATGTCTTGTATTTGCTAGGAAGCAGACTGTCCAAAGGAATTATTACTGTCTTATATAATGCTTGATGATAGTGAAAGTATCAGAGTTCTCTCCACCAGAGAAATGAGCCACAGGTAAATAAGAAGTAAAAGAAAACAGGTGTGTGAGTTTGCAGCTGTGGCATTTTGAGCAGGGCGTGAAGGGTAGTTGCATTCAGCTCTAGAATGCCGAACTCCCCAGAGGTCCAATCCACTATCCTGTTAGGAGGCAAGATAGCACTGCTCAGCTGTTTGACAGCACCTTGCCTCTTTGTAAGACAACATTTCTTATGTCCTAATGAATTTCTGTGAGTATATTTTACTCCATTTTGGGGTAAGAAAATACAATCCAGCATTTCATATTCTTGAGAGGTTGTCAGCTCCTTCAGTAAATTGTTCATCTCAGCTGAAGTGAAAACAGTGTGGTTTTCTTTCTTTCACTGGAACTCTGGCTTTTTGTCCATTTCATTAAAAACAGGTGATGGTATTTAATTTGGCCTGTGCAAGATGCGCAGATTGCGTAAGATGGCAATACTGCCTGTTTGAGGCCAGTATTCTACTAAGGAGATAAACTTGTGACTTGGGAAATCTTATCATATCTCAAGATGTGATTCTCTTTTATGTGAAAATACTCTGTCTGAAAGAAAGCCTGTTGTCCAAGAAGTATTATTTTGGCCTTCTAATGGAAAAAGTGCGAAAGTATCAAAAAAAGGAAGAAAGAAGTTTGATATCGACATTCTTTGTCTTTGACCTTTTCTATGCTGACATTCCTTTGGCATGTGTTTGTTTTTGTTTAGTTGGTTTTTTTCCCGCCACTTGTGGGGAGGAACCTCATTGCTCATGGCTTTCACCTTTAGATCTTACATGGAATTCCCTATTGCCTGTGTGTTCTTCCTCTTCTTTGTTCTACTTCCCTAATCTTGTCCCTTTTTTCCCCCCTTACTGCCCTCCCTCCTCAATTGTTCTGTCAGGCTTGGTTGCAGTGGCGAGAGCTGTATTTATACATCCAGAATGACAAGCAGAAGGAGACTAGGGCAGTAACTTACCATCAGCACTGGGAATTGAAGAGATGCATGGAAGCGTGGCTGGGATACTTAAACCTCCACAGAGCAAAGAAACTTCAGAATGGTGAGTGAAAACGGTGAGTTTGGACAGAACAGGGCTCAGCCCCTTGCTTAGGGCACAGTGATGTTTTTTTCTATTCTAGGAGACGCTGCAATGTTTCTGCTTGCTCAACAGATGACGAGATGCAACTTGGACTGTACACTGCTACAGGCCTGGCTAGCAAAGGTTATATACTGAACTGTCAGGAAGATCACCTGCTTTCCATGTGATTTAAAAGAAAATGCTTTACAGTTCCCTTGATGAAAACTTGCATATTATATTCTGACTGAGATATCTGTGAGAAGGTCATATTCAGGACTATTATCAGTCAATCTGTGTGTGGATTTTCTTGATAATCAGACAAATCACAACTCATTCAGGATGGTAAAGATTATTACACCAGTTCTTTTGTTTCTTCCCTTGAAGTCACTGGAATGAGTTCAGACATTTGTGTGAATTGCCTGTTCATAGGTGGTAGTGGAAAAGAATCCAGCTTGGATATCTGGGAACTAGTAATAGGAGTATGCTGAAATTTAAGCAAGCTTGTGTATGTTGAACAAGTGATGCAGTGTCTTAACTTCCTCTTCTTAAGTCAGTACAGTATGTCACTGCTTTAAAACTGCCTTTGTGATCAATAGGAAGAATGTAGTCCATAGCCGAGTGTTACTGTGAATTCTTACCACCATTTTTCAGTGTTAGAGCTTCTTCTGTCACTTCAGAACCAGTGGCTTAAATGTCATGGCCTCATCTGATATAAATGAGCGCAGAATGGAACAAGTCATGAGTAATTTGTGTGTTTGTTTTCTAGAGCTGGCCCAAGAGCATCACCAAAGCAGGATAGTCCGGCAGTGTTTCTCTGATTGGCGGCTGTCATGGGAGTGCAGGAGAAGAGTGCATGCTCACCGAAAGGACATTGGAAAACTAGCAGCAAGGATTGCCTTATGGAGAGTCTTTGCACACTGGAAGCATTGTATCCAACCCGTATTTACTCCCTAACAGGGACAGGTTAAAAGCATTCCCGCGGGGGAAAGATCTGGTTAATAAGCAGGAATGTTGTGCAGTAGCGTGGGTGACAACAAACGTGTTATCATTAGAAAGATGTATGTAAGGCCATACTAACAATTAATAAAACTGTTGGAATTACATTAGGTTAGCCTGTTGACAGCTAAGAGCCTGCAGAAGATAATTTAAGGTTGGGGAGGAATTCCTTACTTAACAGTGAATCAGAAATGTATTGTGATAAGCCAGCAAAATCTGAAAACTTGACTGTAATCAAAACTTGCGCAGGTAATGGTGCTGGAAATTCAAATATTGAAGCAAATTTAGATGGAGATCTAGTGCCCCTCTGTGGGAGAAGGTTGTGTATACATCAGGATGGATGTTTCTGTGTAAAAGATACTTTAACTCTGTGACAGATGTTGTACTGTGTGTGGAAGAGACTCGACAGTGTGAGCTGGCTGAAAAACACTACAAGCATCATCTGTTGGTAAGAGCACTGTTATGCGTCAGGTGTAAGAGGCTGTGGAGAGAATTCGGATACTTCTGACTGGCAGTGTGCCTTTAATACTAACAATGGTGTGTGGGTGTTAAGTGGGGGATGCACCATTTTCTGCCATGGTGAGTTTGGATCGGGCATCAGGTTTCTAAATTCCAACTATTCTGGAATCTGCCAGTTGAATCCAAATGGGTAAACTGTGCTGCTCTCCAAAATAGTTATTCTTCCAATTGGGAAACTGGTGAAGTAGCAGATCAGTCTTGATGGTATTGGGCTACTGTGCTCTCTGGCCATTTCACCGCATGAGATTGCATTTCCCCCTTGATTTTCCCTGATTTTTTTTTTTTTTTCTTCTCGCCTCTACCCCAAATGTTTCTGTCTGCTTACACTGTTTTGCTACAAGAATTACTTTTTCCCCTCTGTAGTAATGCATACATGCTTCTTTTCACATGAGTCCAAAAACAGCTTATTGCATATGCAGGTAGTTAAGTAAGTGTCGTCTTTTTTTTTTTTTTTTTTTTTTTTTTTTTTCTTTTTTTAAAAAAAAAAAAAAAAAGGTAAATCCTTGAAGGCTGTCTGAAAGGTGGGCACGAGCAAGCCTCCAGCTTTTTCAGAACTGAATTATTTTCAAGTGTGGATCAGTACCGATCATCAAAAAAATGGCAATAAACCTGTTTGGATCATAGATTGAAAACATGAGTAACTATAAGAGCACTTTAAGGCAGGATGCTATTTACCGTGTTCATCCCGGAATCAAGGTATTGTGGTATTGTAGACCAAAAGACCTTGTGCAGAGGAGACCTAAAAGGGAAGTGGATCTTTTCTATTTTTGATAAGGAGCAAGTTGTGTGTCTTGAACTGAACGAGGAGATAGATTGGGAAAGGACTTAGGTAGTGGTGTTGATAGCTGAATAAGGAGTTAGATGTCTCACAATAAAACCCTGGGAAAGTGGAAGGGAATTTTAGTTTAGCTGGAGAAGTGACAGTTTGTGAGAGGAAATTGATGCATGAGTTTGATTACAAGTTCATAAATCTTAGCTATTGCAAGCTAAGATTGTCTGTAAGGAGCAGCCAGTTCTAAACTTATCAGTGCTTGCTGATTTGGATTACATGAAAGTTATGTACATTTCTTGTTGTTAGAGAAACTTGGGTTTAAGGGTCTTTGGCAGAATGTCATGAACACTTGTCTTCAGCAAATGAGAAAAAATCTGTCATACCGTCAGCATCAACTTACAGTGAGTTTGACTTTTTTTTTTTTGTTCTTGTGTTAGTTTTTCTTGAGCTGTCCTATTGGCTTCCACTTTCACCTACAAAATACTTTTTTATTAAATCAGTGGCTTTGTTCCTAAATACTAATAGCCACAGCAAATCTCCTGTGTAAGTCAACTGTCAGTCTTAGATACGTTATTTTAGTTTTCTGTTTTCCTACGTTTATGGTGACTTTTTCTTTTACCAGAAAAATTCATAGCAGGTTATAAAACAGGTTTGGTATATGAAGCAGTGCAGGAGGCAACCATTGCAGCATGCAGTTTCAGTAGGACATTTAATAATTTCTTTCTTTGCGTTCTTTTCCTCCCTTGATACCTATGTTTTTTCATGTCTTTGTTGTTTTGTTTCAGGTGCTGCAGAAGTTCTGGAACCGTTGGAAGTCCCGTTTGGAAGAGAAGGAGGAAGAACAGCAGCAGGCCTTAACATCAGTGGCTCATGCCCGTTACAGGTACGCAGAGAAATATTAATATAAATTTGTACAAATGTGGGATTTGTGGGACTTTGGTTCTCTTTTAAAATCTGGTGATACCTTTGGGGACATGACCATCCTGATGCCAATTGCTCTTATATTTTCTATGAGTAACGGACAATTTACATCTCCTGCTTCTCTGTGAAATGTGAGATTGATTAAGCCTAGCTCTGAGGCTTGTTTAGATTTAAGAGCTGGACGTTTTACTGGTAAGAGCAGTAGGTTGCAGCATGAGCACGGACAAAGCTCAAAATGCTTGCTGCTGCTTTACTCTGAGGAGGAGCGGGGGGAGTTGATGACTCATGTATGCTACCTCTGCTGCTAGAGTGAAGGTAAGGCTTTTTGTAGAAGCTAGTCCCAGGAATAAGTCGACATTAACAAAGCAGCCAGAAGGCTTTTAAATTTGACCTGTGGAGTTTGGTGGGGAGTACGTTTGTTATGATGAAGTTGAAAGGGTATATATTTGATTCGTATACTTCCTCTGTCTATTGGTTCTTAATGCTGCTTTCAGTTGGTTCCAACATTGCAGGACGTGCAAATACTCTAAACGTTGTTGCCATATAACTTTCTTGATATTTGGGTGAAGCTTAGCAGGAGAGAATGAGACCTCTACAAGACAGGTCTGTGCTACTCAGTACAGCATGCTGTACTCTACAGTGCTCAGATCCTGGGGCTAGAGTTGAAACTGAAAACACTTCAACCCCAATATTATGCTATTGCTCTCAAACAGATGAAACCTGTTGAGACGTCACCATGTTGGTATATTACTGCAATGAGCCACATAGAGTTGCTTGGTTTAAATTAGGTGCAGGGTAATAAGGGAAGGAAGGGAAGCTTCATTCTGCCATGCAAGCTTATGTGTGATGTTCTTTATCAGCTTAGCACAGCCTGCATTCAAAAAGATATTTGGTTTTACTACAGCTCAGAGAACTACCTTGTGGCCTAATCAGTATCTTCCACTCAATAAAATTTCTATCTCATTTCTTTTAATCCTCCCTGCAGAGTTTGCTTTAAGTATTAAAATTTTCTTGATTAAGAGAGGCTAATACTACAAGAGTGACTGATATACTTGGTACTGAGTTAGAGTTGATTCTTCTTTTATTTTCAGGGCATAATTATTGCACAAATCTCTCAAATTGCCTGATGACCTGGCATCAGGATCACTTTGGTTTTGCTCAGAGGTCACTGGAGAAATAAGAAATATTACTCTGGTTACCTTTCTTAGAGTCAGTTGCAGTACGTGCAGTTGGATTCAACATAAAACAAACAAGATGTGCCTGTAAGCTTTAATTTTGGCTCCAAGACCAGTGTGAAACTCATAGGAAAAGAAACTGGACTCAAAATGGTGATACTGGTTATGTTTCACAACTGCAGTCGCACCAAAATAAATCCATTACAAGTGCTGGAGTTATTCTGATTTAAGTTTGCAATGTGAAATTGAGTGAAATTACTGGGAATCTTTCTTCTTTAGAGATGCTTGGCATTTCTGTTTTCTGTTAAAGTAAGTGGATGCTGTGGGTTCTCATCACCTCTTAAAATTCGGCCACTAGCCTTTGTCTCAGAGTAATGATATATCTTACTAACTACTTTTACTGGCATATTATGGAGGCACAGACATGCACAAGAGTTATAAGAGTGTGTACTTGTTCATCGTGGAATTCAGAAGGCGGGGGAAATATTGATTGAGAGAGAAAAAAAATGCCTTTTTTGAGGTGCCTTAAAGGCCTTGCCTGGGCTCGTATTCTTACCCATGGATTCAGTGCTGACTCTTCAGGTTGAGTTATGATTTATGATGCTATTAAAACCTATTTCCCATTTTCTGTATTAGAATACTAACAAAAAAAAAAAAGTTTGCTTTCCTTGGGAAAGGGTACATTTGGAAATATGCTCTTAGAATGAGCCCCCTCCTGGGACATTTTTCCCTGTGTAAGTTGAGAGAAAAAAAATGTTTCTTAACATTGAATCTTCTTTCCTAGTAGACTTGGGACCTTGCACCTTTCATTGGCAGAGGATGGTCACACCCTGTATTCTAGACTCATACCTTTCTGTCATGAGAAGCCTGGCTTCACAGTTGAAAAGCAAGCTGCAGAAAGTCTGTTTTGCCTTGGATATTGGCTTGCTTTTTGGGAGATTCACAAATAAGTTTGGAGGACAGGCTGAGTAATGAGGGCAGCTGCATTTCTGCAAGCAATTAAGAGTTTTTCCAGCTGGTGTGAGAGTGCAGCTGTGGTGCATTAGCTTACCCTCTGGAGACAAGGAGAGAGAAAAGGCTCAAAGACTCAGGAGATTAAGCTTAGTGAAGATGAGTTGGAGCATGCAACTGCTGCAATGTAACTTATGCCTCTCTCACCAGGGAAGGGATGAACAGATGGTTTGAAGGCTCTTGTTGGTTCTGTAGCTGTACCTTGATTCCATGGGTTGGGAATGTTTTTGTGTGCAATCTTTTCTCTTTAGAAAGAGTATAAATGAAGTCCTATTTCCTGAACACAAAAGAAAAAGTTGTAAGAAGTGTGTTCCTTGTTCAGAGGTCCGGGGCTGCTTTCCAAACAGACCTAAGTAAAACTTTCATGGCAGCTTGCCAGAACTCAGCTTCCCTGTTGGTCTCTGATGCACACACATGCTGTCTCACAAGTCAGTACCCTGACTGCTGTCTCTGGTGGTAAGACCCAGGAGATACCCCAGAAGAGCCATCAGTTGAGATTTGTGACTGTCTACAGATCAGACTCTTGCTGACAACTATGTCAGCAAGAAATGTCTGTATCAGAAATAGTGTGGCCAGCAGGAGTAGGGAGGTGATCGTGCCCCTGTACTCGGCACTGGTGAGGCCACACCTCGAATACTGTGTTCAGTTTTGGGCCCCTCACTACAAGAAGGACATTGAGTTGCTGGAGCGTGTCCAGAGAAGGGCAACGAAGCTGGTGAAGGGTCTGGAGAGCAAGTCTGATGAGGAGCGGCTGAGGGAACTGGGACTGTTTAGTCTG
>JAYKAV010003195.1:225723-318606 GCA_035582835.1 Phoebastria nigripes
CCCCAGCATGTGGGACATCAGCGTCAGAAATGGAGGAAGTTGGTGCAAGCAGACGTGCACTATCGGCACACATTACTGGGCAAGACCTTGGCAGCCTGGAAGGTAGGAGGGAATGTCCTTTTCTTTGTGGGACTTGTCTGTGTGTGCTTAAGTGTATCAGTGAGAACTGAAGAGCTGCCACGCTGTTTCACTCTAGGCACTTACACATCAATTGTGCAAGGCAGAATGGAGGCTATTGTAGGTAGGGTTGTATAAGCTCTAGCATTGCTTTTTGGAGAGAAAGAACCAATGTAATCTTGTGGCTTTGGTAAAGGGTATATAATAGCTAGCCTTAACTAGTGTGTAATGACTGTTCATCTTGGAAAAACAGCATTTGATTTCAGTGGCTGTAAACTTTTTTTTCCCTATACTCTACTGCCGCTACTACTCTACTAAGCTGTGACTAAGAGTTTCCAGATGTCTTCTCTCCTCAGAGATGCTGGCAGTTGAGGGAAATTTTACTTCTCACTGCTTTTCTTGCAGAGTTACCGACATAACATACAGTGCATTCTATACCAAGTAGCTGAAAAGGAGAAACAGCACACTAGACTACTGCTGCGGTAAGCCTATGTTTCCTTGTGCAGCGTGAGAAGTGACTGCACTGCAGTCAAATTACTTTTTCTTTCATTGCCACCATTGTAAATTTTTGAGTGTTCAGTGGTGGGAATTGACTCTGCTGTGCATTGCTATTTCTGTGCAGGTCATCTAGCTAAAAGAAGTCAACCTTTTCTTGGATTGCCATCTGTTTTGCTTTAACTTTTTTTTTAATCTGTGTTTAGTCCCATGAGAGACAGCAGACAGCAAACTCTATCATTCCCTGCAGTGCATGGGTTCTGAGTGCTATGATATTAAAGCAGCCTGGAAGATGTAGAGGCTGTCTTGCATTATAGTGAGGAGAGCGATTAAAGATAATATCACTTTGTATTGGTTGTAGTGGCTTTAATTTTAACTACCTCATTTGGTTTTAGTGCTATGCAACTTGAGTCACTTGCAGAGCCTGACTGACTCAGCTTAAGATGCTAGATTTAAGGGTGTGTTCTGTTTTTGCACTGCCTTCTCTTCAGCAGAGACCTGAAGGGGCAGAAGTTGATTTGTAAGACTGAGTTTATAGAGGCAGCTGGTTTTGGTTCTCCTGTAAGTGGAAAGGTACCAAATGAACAAGTGAGAATCATTCTTAATGGTTTTTGTTTGTTTTTTAATTTTTTTATACATTTTGCCTTCAGACAACTTCTGTGTACATGGAGAGAAAACGCCCTTGTTCTTATACATGAAGCTAAGGCAACTACTCAGGCAGATGAGCACTACAGGAGAGCAATCCTGTCAAAGGTAGGGTCTGCATAGCAGATACCAAGGTCTAAGTACAGATGCTAGTTGAGGCAGGGGTCAGGTAATGCAATTAGAAGGATCAAAAACTTCATCTAAGAGCCACTACTAAGAAAGGTCTAAAAAGTGGGAGTCCTATCTTATTTTTACACGTATTTCCGAAACATTGCCTCTGAGTGAGCTCATGGTTTTTCCTCTTCCTTTCTTTCTCCCCATTTCCTAGAAGGAAGGGAAAACCAGTAGTATGATACAGCATAGTAGTATTACTGGGGGGCGGGGCGGGAGCAGTGGTGGGCAGATGGAGGGACAGAAAAGAAGAATGCCTTGAAAAATGCCAGGGGGACCCTCTGAAATACTGCTGTATTTAATTTGTAGGAAATCTGCAGTGTCTTGCTGAGCCTTATGTGAAAAATGAGATGGAAATGGGTATGGTGCCAGCAATGTGGGGTACATTGCTTCCCCTTCCAAAGAACATTGCGGTGTCAGTCTGTATCCTGTCTCTTGTTTGCATTATATCTTTAGGTGTTGCTACAGTGGAGACGCACTGCCTCACTACAAGTGTATTACCGTCAGCAGAAGATGACAGCTGTGATGGAGGCCAGAAAACATTTGGATATAGGTGAGCTGATGGAGATATTAAACTCTCAAAAGACTTAGCTGTCTGTGTACAGTCCTTAGAAAGACATGGCTTAGTAGGCCAGTTTTTTGTGTCATCTGTACAGATGAAATGACTGGATGGTCTATTAAGCCTACAAAGGACGTCCCCATAGAATGGGGAATGACTTGGGACTCCAGTTCCCAGAGTCCCTCCCTTTCACAGAAGGCTTGTTGTGTGACTTTTGCTTCTCTATTGGTTCCTTGTCTATATAAGGGATGGTAACACTTCCTTCCTCAAAGGAATTTTCTGTTACTAATTTTGAGAAGCTCAGACATCTCTGTTTTGAGGGCAGTGCAAGTAATCTTATCAATTACTGCTTCAATCTTTCTCTAGTAATTAGAAAAGCCTTCAAACTCTGCAAGCATTTTCATGGTACCAGCCACGTTCTTGACGTGAGGACTGTGAAGCACAAAAAGGGCAAATAATTTCCTAAAGATTATAAAGATTGTCAGTGGCAGCAGGGAAGACTTGCAAGTCACGGCTCACTGTCCGTTACCTGAAGTGTTTCACGATCCTTCTTCCCAGTGCTGAGTACTGTCAGTGCTGAGTATTGTTAGTGTTAAGTATTGCTAAAACAGTCTGGAAGAGTAGCTGATCACTTGATACTCTCTGAGATTAATAGTCTCCTTTTGGTACATTAGTTAATTTATCTTCTCCTAACAGTGCATTTACAGACCCTGTTTCTTCACTGGAAGGAATTAACTATGGAGTCTCTGATGCTGAGGGCTCAGCAGCACAGAGCAGTACAGCACCACCAGCAGCACCTACTCCAGAAGTACCTGGTGAAATGGAAGAAATATCATCAGCAATGCCTTGGGAAAATGGTGAGAAGGATCAGCAACCTCCCCTGCCAGTGACCCAGGGTGGGAAGTTGTGGGTGTGGAGGAGCAGGCCACATCCCCTGGTGAAGGGAATGGTAGTCTTGGCTGAGGAGGAGCATCACAGCCTTGTGCATTGAGGAGGAAGGAACGTGCCTGTGTCTTGCCTGAAGAAGCTTTTATAGAACTAATAGACTTAACAAGAGATGACAAGCTGGGCTTGCCATGTGTGGGATCGTTTACTGTTAATGAAATCCTTGCTGGGCTCGTAGATATTTGAAAATGGGCTTACACCGTAGGGCACTTAGATATTGAGGGTGGCCTCAATGGAACAAAGGGAAGGTGATAAAGGCTGTTTGGTACCTGTTCTGCTCTAGTGGCATTTGGCTCAGGTAAGTGGGGTTTGTCTGCAAGTGACTCACTGTTTTGCTCGCCTTACAGCTACTACAGAGACAGGGAGATCAGCTAATGACTCATAGACTTTGCTCTGCTTCCTTCTCTTGCTGGAAGACACAGGTAAGGAATTGTCCCTTGGGTAGGTATCTAGCTCCTTGCTGATCCTTATCCCTTCTTCTCCTTCATATTCCATTTACATGTGAGGACCACAAAAATTTATTTAAACGTTTTCTGGATTTTTTGTTCCACTAGCACAAGAGACACCTTGCCATATACTGGGGGAACTGGGTAGGTTATTCTGCTATGGCTCCACCTGCACTTCCTGTTTGGTTGATGCTTCATTTGGTTAGCATTTCTGGTGTGGGATGTGTAAACTCCTAACCTGATTGCTGTGCAATTTTTTTCCCCTCATAGCTGTTGCAGCAGCGATGGGAAAAGCGGAAGACAGTGCAAGCATTGTGGCACTGGTCCCTTTCATTGCAGAGGAAGGTAAGGATGTGTGGGGGTCAGGAGCAGACAAGTGAATTTGCAGCTGTGCAGATCATGTGCAGATTTGACTGCAATCAGCAGAATGCACATTGAATATCTGTTTCCTTTCATCTTTGGGGTGCTATATGTTATTTTAGGATGCTGGAAAACTGTCCCTAAATCCTCCTATCAGATTAAAAAATTTGCACGTTTTTCCCCATCCAGCCTCAGCTGACTTAAATCCCTGTCCCTTTGTCCTTGTGGTAGTGTCCTCCTGTTGCTGTAGCTCTGCCTATTGCTATCCAGTGGAAGGGAAAGTGTTCCTGTCTGCAGGGGGAGTCCCTGGCCCGGAACCTGTCTTTGTAACACTTGTAGCTATCTGCTGTTCATGTTGTAGGTATTTGATGCTTGGCTCAGATTTGCCAAGGGGCAACAGCAGAAGAAAGATCGTGTTGAAAAAGCCACAGGAGTTTACCACACTGCTGTTCTGAGAGAAGGTGTAACCTGGGTCTTGAGATACACTGCTGGCATGAAACAGTTGCAGGGACAGCTCCAAGCCCAGCTCCAGCTGAAGGTGAAAGAGACAAACAATCGCTCAGATACATCCAGGACCGGTCTGCTCTGATCTGTTCTCTGTGTGTGTGTTTGTGTGTATGTATGTATCTTGGAGCCCTACATCTCGGCTCTTGTTTGGATCTGACATACACTTTTGCCTGTGGTTCAAAGCAAAACACCCCGTCCTTTCATTCAGCTGCGACTAGAGCATTCAGACTTGTGTTGCTAATTGGGAACCTTTCTTAATGAAGCTATTTCAAAACTGGCCAATTCCTACCGTAGACAATATAGCCGGATGAAACCTTTGCCTGTGGGTAGGGTCTGGGTTTAAATTTTGTGCTAGAATGAAGCATTAGAGGCTGCATCTAATCCTGTCTTAGCTTTAGCACCACTTATACCTTCAAGCATGGGCTAGTGTCACTCCTGCCTTTGAGTATCAGCCCAGCCCTGTGTGTGGAAAGGAAGATAGGGATGCCTGTATTGATTGCTCTCTTCCTGCTCCTGGGCAACTTTCCCAGCTCTTTTCCAGGTTTTCAAGACACTAGTTGTTCCATTTGCTAATGTGCAGCCTGCCTCATTGCAGAAATACCCAGCTAATTCTCTTTACCCAAATGTTACCACAGTGGACATGCTAATTTAGCTTAGAGAGCTGGTGTGGCTGTGAGGTCATTGGAAATCTCAGTTCCTTTCTGTGGTGGTGTTCTCCCTGGGTGGCATGCTGTTGCTTCCTACTCTCAGCCACCAAATGCTCTTCTATTCTTTGTGTTGGCAGGCAGCCTACAACCTTCACCAGTCAGTGTATCGTTGTGCCATGCTGTGGAAACAGAAGGCACTCTCCAAGAAATTAAATAAGCCTTGTTCTTTTCTGCCACCTCTGAAGAAGCAAGTGACGTTTAAAATGCCTGATGTTAGCCCTGAGACAAGAGGACATTCAGCAGAGGAAGAGCCATGGCCTTCAAAATGCAGTCATCTACCATTTTACCTTGCTGATGGGGACTCAATTCTCAGTGATCTGTGAGTGTAAAGTTCTAGTCCCTCCTGTCTTTCTCTGCATATATGTAGTCTATCTGTGTGTCTCATTTTTTGTGTTTCCAAGTTTTCACACCGATGACTGTTAGTTCCATGCAGTTTCCCTAACTCTTTCTCTGACCCTGCATCATACGGCTGGCATTGCAGAGTTGTACAAGAGCTGCTGCATAATGCGTACATCAGCCCATAAGTAACGAAAGAATTTGTGACTTACGTATCAGCGACGGATAGAATCAGCTCAACTACATACTTTCCGCTATGCGTTTCTCAATATACAGCTATGAATTCATGGAGCGTTGGTCATTTGTCATAGGAACAGTTACACAGAGAAACATTTGAAAGATGTATGTGATGGGACTTCTACCATCATGAGAGCTTATCTTGCCCAAGTGACCTAGAGCTGTCACTGAAGCTCTTCTTTGTTTCACTGAAGTCATATATAGGGTCTGATGAAATGATAAACATCAAGATCCTGGCTGTGTAGAAACTGAACTTTCTTCTTGCCCCTTTCTTTCACTTGGGGAAGCTATTCCTTAAAAAATTGTTACTGATCATAGGGCAATTGCAAGGAAGAATCTTCCATGAAGCTTCTCAGTCCAGGACAGAAACCTTACAGGGAAATAAGGTGATAGCTTCACATTCCTTTAAGCTAGCATATGCTGCCAAAAGAAGTAGTTCTGCCTTGTTCAGTTCTGTCCCTTCCACCGCTCCTCATGTTGGCACAACCATTCATATGGTGAACCAGATTGCGACATTAATACAGGTCGAAATTTAATCTTTAAAAATTATTATTGCATGCAAGGGGAAGGTTGCAGAGCAGGGATGAATGATAGAATAGGACTGTTTTTTTTAACTGCAGTGCCAGCTTATGCCAATTTAAAATAATCATGAATCTGGGGCATTATTGGTTCTTTTTGTTCTTTTCCAAAATGCTATTCAACAAGCAAGGTTACCACCACAGAGGCCTGACTTCCTTCTGAAATCTCTAGAAAGCAAGGAACTGCTGGGACCTCCTTTTACTAGGTGGAAAATCTGGTTTTGAAAGTAAAGAAAAAGGGTGACTTACAGTGGGCCTTATGCTATGCTTATCACCTCGAATCCCCTTACCTTCATAATACAGAACATTCAGTAATTATGGGATTGTGCATTGCTCTCTACTATCAAAAGGCCATGGTGACCTTAAAAACTTCAGGTTTTTTATATGAAGCAGACAAGAATAATGGAACTTTCAAGTTAATTAAATAGCAACCAAGGTCTTTGTTTCATTAGTGAGAGATTTTGAGGGAAAGATAAGGCACATCACTTATTTCCAAAATTAATGGGCTTAGTTAATAAGTAAAGTTTCCTTTTCTGTCAGTCTTGCCACATAAACTCGGAAGTTTGAGTTGTGCAGGATGCTTTTTGTCTCATAGATCATGTGTGTTCCACAACAGGTTTGGGTCTGGATTTAACTAATCTACTGCGGAATCATTAATGATTCTGGTAATGCAGAGCTAGAACTGAGTATTTCTCTCTGTCTTGGCTGAATCAACTTTGCTGCTCTGAAAGGAGCTACTTTTTTATTTTTACTTTCTCCAAAAGGTCTATGCTGCTGAAATTGTTCAACTAAGCAGTGGTTTCACTGTCTTTAGTGTTCTGCACTTGTTTTAGTTATGGTATCACTTCTTAGCCCTGAAAGTGAGGGAGCTGAAACTGCTCTTGCTATAGAAGCTGAAATTGCTTTAAAGCAGATGTTCAGACTGAACTTTTTTTGTGAAACTGTTCTGTAATTAGCTTTAGAGAAGGGAAATATCTATCAATTTCCTGTCAAAACCTATCTGAGATTGTTGCTTCTGCTCCCCTCTTTCTCTTGTTCCCAAACCAAAAAAAGGCAGGATTTTGTTCATGGGTTGAATTCACAGCTCTAAAGAAATTGTTTCAGCCTGGATTAACGTGGAGAATTTGGAGCAGGGCAGGTAGGAGTAATGGAAACCTTAACTGCTTTGCTGCTTTTTTCGTTTTGTTTTGTAGTTTTGTTTGTTTGTTGTTTTTGGTTTTTGTTTGGGTTTTTTGCTGGTTTTTTTGGTGTTTTTGTTTGTTTGTTTGTTTGTTAAACCATTGTTGTGGTGTTCTTTTTTATTTTTATTTTTTTAAATTGGGATTTCCCCTGCATAGTAAAGCAGCTAACTGGGAAGCTGTCTGCAAGGGAATAACAAGGTTCTCCTTTTTTTGTACTGACTGCAAAGAACAAGACCAACAGGTTGCAATGTACAGGGACCTCATCCTTCTTCCTTTACAGATCAGAGGCACCCTTTCAGCAAATATCTGTGAACAAATGTTCTGTGCAGACTGGGAACTTAACACAAACACCTCAAATGGAAGAAAGTGCCTGTGAATGTCTATCTCAAATGGGCAATACCACTCATTCCTATCCATCTCTCTCACATGATGCTTTCCCATCTGTACCACCGTGGACACATGATATGCACCGTGCTGTTCAGAGGCCAGAGCTCTGGTCTCCTTCATCTTTCATGCCCCAAATGAAAGCTGGAGCAGAAGTGGTGAGTGTATTGCTGAAGGAAAAACTATTGTGCTTACCGGGCTACTGTCGACATGCATGCTGCTTATTGCTGTTTTTTCCCGTGGCTCCTCTGGACTGCCCATCTGGTTGTTGAGCTATTCTTTTCTTGTTCTAGCTATCGTCCTAAAAGCTGACCAAATTAACTGGCTCTGAATGCTCAAGAACTGTTTACCACCAGTCTGAAGCAATATTTCACTAGCTGACCAGTCCACATGTGTGTTGTACTGTAATTCATGCCTTTTTTCCTGGTCTTGTGTCCTTCCTAGCAGGATGTTTTTCCTAGCAATTGACTGGAGAGTGCTGCTCCTTCAAAGAGTCAGAGCAGTTAGTTTGCCAACCAGATTACAGGGATTTAAGAGTAACTCAGTTTAGTAGCAGTGGCTATGGCTGAGAGTCTCACAAATTGAAATTCACTTCACCTGCAAGTAGGTGCTTGCATTTTAAACTCCTCTGTTCCACACAGAATGGGAGGTGTTAATCTTGATGAAATATCTCCATGCTAGAAAAGAAAGAGGCCATTTTTTAAGCTCTGCTTCTTCTGTGGTATTTTATGAGAGGGGCTCAGCAGCTACGGGGGATGTCTGAGTGGGACTAGGGCTTAGTAGGTCAGGTGCATCCTACTTGTAGGGCTTACTCAAGAAAACCCTTTGAGGAAAAAAACAGTATCATTCTGACCTTGTAGAGAGGCGGTCAGCCTGCGAGTGGTCACAAAGGAGCCCATTCCCAAGACTCTCAACAGGACTTTGTGGAGAAGTTGCAACCAAACTTGCAGCCACGTTTGCTGTCACCTGAAGACTTAGTGGGAAAATGGAGTCACCAAACTGCAGGTAGGTCCTCAGATCTAAACTGTAGCAGTTGTGTGTCCTCCTCCAATATATGCAAGACTCCAAGTCAACTCCACAAAATGTAAGGGAGACAAGGCAGTCTTGTATGCCTGCATCAGGAGGTGAAGAATATCAGTCATTCCTTTTTGGGATGGTAATACAGTTTCACGGACTCTGCTGAATTCAGGGGACTAAAGCCCCGTTCTAGGGATTGAAGGATGGGAACTGCTAGGGGTCGGCTTCTTTTAGCGAGAATGTGCTCAAGTGCTGGGGCATTCATGTACACAAGGCTAAATGTACAGCAGAACTCGCTTCAGGAGGCAAGAATTCACCCAGTAAGGGTCTCTAAGTTTTCCCCATACTTACAGTATGGTTGTAAAGGGGACGGATGGTGTCTAAGCACCTCTCAATATGGTGTTTTTAATGACATGAGGGCATGAAATTTGTGTTCCACGGGACTAGACTTACTGCTTACTTCTAGAGTAGATGTAAAACACTAAATCATGAATAAGCCAAAACAGCATTTGTAGTAGTAAACCATTCACTAGAGCATTTCTTATCTTTTTTTGTATGTTTAAACTGAGTCTTGAGAGCTTGTAATGCTGTCAGGACTCCTGGCCTCTCAATGTGCCGGATCTTTTGGGTGAATAGGTACATGTCACAGGGTGACAAAATGTGTGAAAAGGTCTCGGGAGGGTTCCATGTTTCCTGTCTACTAACCTGACTTTCCTTAATAAGAAGAAACAGCGTAAGTCTGCTGTACTTCATGGCTTGTGCCTTGTATCTTCCATTCAGCTGAAGGGGAAGAAAGGGAGCACAGTTCCAGAGAAGAAATGGTGTTACAGAGAAAGCTGGAAGTTGAACTCCGACACATCCAACAGCAGATGCAGTACATCTTCAGCAGGAAACAAGAACTCAAGTATGTTGCAAAGTCCCTTTAGCCAGCCTTTCTTCATGCTGTCAACTCAGTATTGCATTTTTTGTATGTATCTACTTTGAAAATAAGCAGTCTGTTCACAGCAGAATTGTGAATGAAACAGAAAAGTTCTAGAGATTTTTATTTTCTCCTTTTAAGAGTTCACTCCAGGTGGGAGAGAGTACATGCACAACTTCTTTTGTAGTCAGCAAGTGGTTTAATTATACCTGTGGCAGCTAATGGAGAAAGCACGACAAAGGTATCATTGGGTGTAATCTGAAGGCAGTACAACTGAACTTGGCAGAGCAGCTGAAACTTAGCTTTTAGTTCTTTTATCATGAGGGGTGAAGACTTAGCTTTTTCAACTGTCAATTAAAAAAAAAATATGGCTGGGGATTTGACAACTTCTCTACTAGAACAAGAAGACATTTACAAAAATGCTTAAAAGAAAATGGGGCGTGGAGGGGATTCAACTGTCAGGAAAGGAAGAAGCTGGGAACCAGGAGTAGGAAATGAAGACAGCAGCTTTCAGACAGATTTCTCTGCTTTCCAGCATACTTTCTTCTTTTTTTTTTTTTTTTCTTATTTTAAAGACTTCTATCATTCACTGGTTTGAGACAAAAAATTGGGTCTTATTGCAAGTATCAATTGCAGGTCTAAGTTGGCTTAGACTGTTGAGCTCCTAATTGGGATAAGAATCCTTCTAATCCATTTTATCAGGTCCTGTCAGCAGCAGGCACAGATTCTACAGAAGTGGCTAGAAATGAGCATGCAACCAGAGGACCAAGATGGTGTACAAGGAGTTCAGGAAGAATTGGATCAGGTGTGTAAATAGCAAACAAATTGAAGTAACTTAAGTCATTATCACTATGCTATGTGCTTAGCTTAAAGGCTGATGGTAGTTGTGAGGAATTGTATAGTAAGCTGTTATTAAAATGCCAAGAGAAGGGAAACTTGAAATCAGAAGTGGGCTGTTGAGCAGAACAGACTGCTGTGTTAGACGCATCTTCCTATTTGTTCAGAAATGTAACTCCAGCTCCAGTAGACCTTTCTAGGGCTATTTCCAACCTACATAGCAGGCTTTAGTAGATTCAGTCTCAAATCTTTTTCTGTGATTTCTCAGGAGAGTGTAGCTACACTACAATGACTGCATCTGCATTGCTCTCAGTCCCCAAGTTCATACAGCCATGTGTGTGGGTACTGCACCATTACCTCTAAAGCTAGCCAGTACTTGGCTGTTCCTGAGTGATGCAATCCTGTCACTTAATGGTTCCTAAGTGGGATACTATAAAGGCTGCTAGAGCTTATTCACTCTTCCTCTGTCAAAAAGACTAAATGCTGTCTTGCTGTACAAACAACTTATGCAATTGTCTTCACTTTCAGTTGCAGGTGAGGATCAACACTCTCACCAAAGCACAACTAAAAGAGCGACATCATGTGCAGAACCTGGTTGCCCGTCTGCGTGATATCCAGATTGCTCTGGATATATAATGTGTCTGAACCAATTTTCCAGCTCACGGGTAGGACTTTTTGCCCCTTTCATAGCAGGGGAGGATAGAAGAGATGTATAAATTCTCTTAGTCTATGTATGGCATTTTTATTTTATAAATTAACTTAAATATTTTTGCTTGTTTTATTTTGTTACTACAGCTGGTTAAAAACCAAACCAAACAGGAGTTAAACATACCTCATGCTGCACTCACAATACCTAGTTTAGGTTACCCTGACATTTCAGAAAGATAAGCAACACTGATAAGACTCTTTATTTCAAAATGTTTGCAATTAAATGAGTTAATGTCAGTAAGTCATACAGTTTGACATACAAAAATACTGTGCTACTGATACAGTTGAAGAATTAAATGGATTCTCCATGCAGGAGAAATTCACAGCATTATCAGTACCATCTAGGAACTTTGCTTTCACTTCCAGGGTGCATTGATGACCACTGCATAACAAGTAATGTTTGTTCAGCTAGCTCTGCACAGTATTAAGACCATCACAAAAACAGTCACTTGCATGCTGAATCCTCTCCTCCTTCTTAGTTTTCTAATAAGGCAAACATCAGGTAACCTGTCCTCCATTACTAGGCTAACAGTAACCTTCAGATACTGTGGATGAAATTAAAGCTTAAAGTTGCTTTGGCTGTGTCTGGATGCCATAGGCCCTAGGGGAAAAGAGGCAAAAGATTCAGTCGTCTTTTCTCTCATCCACTGGAACAAATTTGCTTTCTACTGTTAACATGATGTTGAAAGTTTAGTCAAAAGGCTAGTCATAGCTTTATCCTCTTGGGGTTGATGTTTGCCTTAGTCTTTTCTTGCTCTCAGTGGTTTAAAAAAGTGCACATTTCTATAACCTGTATATGTAATATACTGCTGCAGGAGCAAACTTGCTAATGCCAAGAAGTTTAACAAGATAGGTGGCTGAGAGCCACTTCAAGCTTTCAAACTTCCCCATGTAAAGTGAGGAAACATTGACTCTCAGAGCCAAATTAATTTTCTCCTGCTTGTCACCCAAACAGCCACCATCATCTCAGTCATGGCTGGGCTACATCACTTAGAGGCAGTTTATCATCCCATCTTTCCTGATGACAAGCTAAGCATACAGGACTTGGCAAACTGGACATCTGTACAACAAAATTATATTCTATTTTCTGCAGTGCATACAAAGAAGATAAGTTTTTCTTTAGGAAATCAGAGCTGGTCAAAGCCTACCATCTCCTTGAAGTAGCAGAAAAAACACCCAAGGCTCAAGCAAGGAAGTAATATGAGAAATCTTTGAGAGAGCAGAAAGGCAGGATTCATAAGCATGCCCACTCCAGCAAGCTCTGGCCAGTAAAGTCAGTTCTAAATGTTTGAGTGCCTGGACTTGAAACAGTTTATTCTCTAAAAACAATTGATACATTGCTTTAAAACTCAATTCCTCTTCTTCACTTTGGCACCAGTTTCTATCAGTGCCATGTAGTGCCACATTCAGCAGATCCAAGGTGTTAGATTTTAACTCTTCTTGACGTGAAGTTACAAAGAGGCTCTGAAGTTCTGCTGTAGGATGAAGCTTCAGCATAGAGCTTTCAGCCCCCAGCACATTCCTAGCGTTAAGTATGAGGGCAGAAAGAGCAGGTGTGGGGTTTTTTTTATATTTTGGGTAAGATGAAATTGTTGCCAGTCCATTATAAGATGGCCAGGTTGGCACCTGGGAGGCAACTTGGGATTGCTTCAAAGATCCGTAATATTTTTATACACAGCCRGTGCATAGGGCATTTCACTCCATGCAATAAAAATTGGTCCTGAAGTATCTGAAACTGTTCCGTAAGTAGAGGAATTAATTCTTCAAGAATTTAGTGACAATGCAACAATGAAGATACATAGCAGAAAGTACAGTATTTTGGCTGCCCTCTCATTGCATCACACAAGAAAAACATCCCCTATGTCTTCTAACCCCAAGAGGTGAAGTAACTGTCTCTCATACAAACAAAATCTTTAAGGCCTGGAATAGCAAAATAAACCCATGGATTAGGAACATGACACACAGCTTTGCTTTTTTTTTTTTTTTTTTAAAGAAAATCCTGAGATGACCAGTTTCATCATATGGAATGTAGACACAGTGTTTTCAGGTTTAAAATACAGTGCAAAGTCCATTTTTAAAGGGACAATGTCAGGTAAAAGAATTAAGGTTGCCTAACAGTAGAAAACCTGGATGAGTGTAACTTAATGTACTGATGCTGTCTGTTGTATGTTTTGCTTAGTTTGGACTGTGAAGCCATACTAGCCAATTCAACTGTTTGGTGCTCTGTGCATTCACAGACTGCCTTTATATAAGAACTTCAGCGGAGTGTCCTAGAATAAAATAAATATGAGAACACATTCTTTACTCAAGGTCTGAAAAACGGATATTGCAGATATAAGGTATAAGGTCTGACTCAGCCTGTCAACGTCCCTTTACATACAGCTAATCTCTACCTCCACCCTTCCCCTTTGCACCTGTACAGCTTAGGAAGGCTTAAAAGGGACTTACAGACTCTAAGAACATAATTATCCTGTGGCACACTGAGGGGAGAACATGAAAGACTACAGGCACAGGGTGGGACAGAAACCTCCATGGTCAACATCTTTAAAGGCAGCAGTACCTGATACATATATGGTCATTCAAGTCTCTTTTTGCATTCAGCAGCATGTAAATAGAGACCAAATACTCTCAAGTTTAACATAGCAATGACGTCTTCTGGTTTCCTCACCCAGGTCCTGCTGAGTGATACATACTTGTTAAGTGAAACACTCAGTGGTGTGATAAGAGTCCCTTTGTATAGAAAACCTTCTTGCTGAGCGAGTTTCTATAAAGAGCCCAGTGCTTCTCCAAAGCGGATTTTCTGTCCAGCTTTGAGGTGGAATTTGAAGTCCTTGGGTGCCTCAAAGATTAGTACGATCGTCGAGCCTAAGTTAAATTCCCCTAAATGTTCCCCTTTCCTCATGGGGATTCCCTCCTTGTTGTTGTTGGATATGAAGCTGAAGTCATTGTAGGAACCTTTAGAGTAAGATGGACTGTTGGTATGCAAGTCCTGTACAGAGAATGAAGAAACTGTTACTTGAGGATTTCAGTACTCCGTCTTCATTAGCACAGCTGTAGACTGTGGATATCCAGGCATTTTCAATGCAGGAACTTACTTACAATTCAAAAGTGCAATAGGAATATTAAAAAAATAGTCTATACTGGAGATGACTCCCTTTAAATCAGTCTTAGAACATCAGTATTGTGAAACATCTTAATTTCAGGATAATAAGATTTTTAAAATTTTTTTGTAATTTTCACTTATTATACTGTACCAACATCATCCATCAAAACCAGAAAGCTGCCTACTACTACTATCTTGCTCACCTGATCAAAGTAGATGCGGATAGAGCCCACATTTGTTGCTCCTACAGCTGTTAAAGAGAAAAAGCCGTGTTTCCAGTCACCTGTAAGGACAACCCGTTCATTGTGGCAGAACAGTTCCTTGATCCAGCGAGCAACTCCAGGATTCACAGACATCAGAGAGCCTGCAATAGTGAGAAAACATTCAAGTTAAGTTGTCTGGTTTGTAGCAGTATTGTAATGCCATCTAAATGGTATTTTCAGTATAACTGTAGCTGATCCAGTAAGCAATTCTGTCACTTATTTGTAGGAAGAGAGGCAAATGCTAGGCAGAGCAAATGAAAGACCAGACTGTAGTAAAAACAAAGGGGTCATAGAAAGATGTAATCTTTTGTCTTCTGTCCAGAAAGATCAACACTCTTGGGCAGGGCTCATGTTACTTCGCATTTTTCCTAGCAGAGTCACAGGGAAACTAAAGACCATGCTCATCCTTCATTGTAAGGCTTGAATGCAATCTGGAGCACTATCTACAGTTCCCTCTGTTAAAGAGCAAAGGGTTTAAATTTTCATACCTGGAAATGGTTCTTTTCAGGCTGACCAGTACCACCACCCCCCCACCCCCACCCCTCCCGTCTCCCTCAGCTTTCACTTATTTCCATCTACAGCTTCACCTTGACTGCATTTCCAGACAGCAAAAGCCTGCCATTAAAGTAGGGAGCAAAATCTGGGGTGGGAGTCCCTTTCAAATATCTGCCATTGCTGAAGCCTGTTTAGCATCAGTCATACCTACTCCTCTATCACCAAACTGAGGTGGCAGGGACTCATTTCCACACTATGTGATGCTATTACTCTACCAAAGATGTAACCAAGCAACTTCACACTAGTGTCATCTACAAATTTGCAAATGACAACTACTGTTAATTGTCATCTGATAGGCCCTTAAGAGAGATCAGGGTAAGGACAAAGGCAGAGCTAGTCCCTAGTCTCAGCCCTGATAGACAGAATTGAAAGAAGCCTTCTAATAAGCACATAAGATCCATCAACAAAAGGCTACAGGCTACTAAAAGGAAGCTAAAGAAACTTTTTACAGCTTAGGAACAGGTTTCACTGGTTAACTATCCAGTGCATGAGAGCAGCCCCCTCCAGTTCTCTTTGGTAAATGCATAAAAGTGGTTACTGAGACTGTGGCTGAAAACAAAGTAGCTAGCTAGCTAGAGCTAACCAGGCAACACTAATAATGTAAATCAGTTTAAAAAAAAGTTTATTACAGAAGAACCTCAAAGATTTAAATCCCTACATAGTCCTTAAAGTAATTTAGTAAGGTATATTCACTACACACATTTTTAGCTATAAAATGCATCTGCTTTGCTGCATTGAATCCGATAGCAGCACTTCACTAATACTCCTTTGTTTCAATCAAGGCCTAGTTTCAATCCAGAACTTGACAGATTTCTCAAACCTGGTGGCAGGTCATTGTCTCTCTCATGGTGTTTGAAACCAAATCCAAGTACTTAGGTTTTTGCTAGATACTGAGAAGTAAAACATTTTTGTTAGCTGCTGAACTAGAGTATGATGATCTGCAAAGCGGAGGACAAAAACATCTGAGCCCAGCTTCAGTAGGGTAACTGTTTAGTTGCATCTTCTTTGCCAAGCACAGGAAGAGATCATATTTTAGGCTACTGTTTACTCTGAACTGCAGAACTATCTGTATTTCAGGTGCCAACTGAACAAATTGTGTTTGGGAACAAGTCAGGTCAGCAGGCATCGACAGTTATTTCAAAGAACTAAACCAGTTTGAATACAATATTACTGTTTTCACCATTTATATGTGATTTGTCCTGGTAAACTATACTACTATAAAATTCATTACAATTTGTGACAAATCACTTCTCTACCATTATCTATCATGCGACTGTACAACTGCTCCACTGGTGTATCTCGTTCAGCAGTGGCCCATACCAGTGCTTCCCTCCATAGGTGCTCTGCATTCATTTTCTAGGAACAGAAACCTACCTGGAAAATGACGTCGGTGTGACACTCTCCAGTCAGTGGGTGAGTGGAAGCAGTGATAATCCCCTGGTGCAAGGTAAATTACACAATGATAGAGCTCATTCCCCTCCTTTGTGACTAGTTGTTGCTGAAAAGAATTACCAGCTGGGGCTGCAAAGAAACCATGGAAAGAAAGGGGTTACAGATATTCTTCACGCAGTCATCTACCATAGCCAAGCAGTCTACATTAGAATCAGTGGTAATAGCAGAGGACTAAATGCATTCCACATATTGTTGAGACTACAAAAAGATACACTTCATCCAGGAATCCAGTATTTCAAAGGGCTCTTTTCCCTTTACAACAAAATTAGATCCTGTATTGTTTTAATCATTTTGGAAATTCCTTAATTTTGGAGTTTGCCTTTCCCTAAACAGAAGAGCATAAACTGAAATCCAGTGAAACAGAATTTTTATTAAAGCTACCCTTTCAAGAACAGAATTTTTCTCAAAGCAACCCTTTTAAGAACAGAATTTGTCTGTTCTGGAAGAGTCCCTAGTTTTATAAAATGCATTCGTTTCATTTGTGCTCATGTTGAAAATAACCCTACTGCTTGCGGAACTCAGTCTCTCCAGTCCCCTCGGCAGTTTAGCAAAGTGCGTTGCTATCATCAAAACTCAAGGCCTTGGAGACAGTGCTCAAGGTGCAGCAGAGCAGTAATAGCACAGGTCATTACAAGTGCTTGAGCATAAATCTTGTTACAGAGTAGCTTATACAATTTTTGCTAACCGGGTGCTTGGGCACATTTCAGTCTGACAGCAGGAGTGCTACAGCCTCATTATAGTGGCAGATCTTGCAGTCAATTGTAGCAACCAAGCAATTAAACTCAGATAATCAGAATGAGCCAGGCAARACACTGTAAAACTGCTGGTGAGAAAGAGAAGAACTAGAACAGTGACATGTTTATCCCCAAATAAAACAAAACAAAAATCAGACCTGTTTTTGTTCCTGACAATGTGAGAAAGAGGTGTGTGTCGGGGGAAAATAATCTCTTTTCTCATTATCTCTGAGAACACTGAAAGGACAGAGCAGAATAAATGCAGAACTGATGCAGAACTAACCCTGGCTAAAATGCAGTTCCTCTGTGGAGATGCGAGGTCCCAAGAAAGATTCCAGAGAATAAGTAACCCCTTTTACTTGCTCCACTTCACAGTTTTTTATCTGTCCAAAATTAAGGATCTTTCCATCAGAGGGACTAATCTACAGCAAAGAGAAAAAAATGAAACACATTAGGAATTCATTCATTCCTCATAAAGCAGACACGTTCCTTTGGGGGGTACAGGGAAGCACGTAGTGTAGTGTAAAGCCTTCGTTTCCTTTTACTCACCACACTGTGCAAACAGCAGACTGGCCGCGCTTGTGGTTTCAGCTTCCTGCGGAAGAATTCGCTGAGGTTTCTATAGTGATGCAGATCTTCAACAGCTGCCTCCTTCATGTTCACTCCAAATGTCCAGATGTACAGGCTGTAAACTGGCTTCCGGAGCCATGTAGGCAGCTCCACCTGGTTCAGGCGACCCCAAGCTCGTGAGAGCAGTCGAGTTGGTACTGATTTGTACAGAGCAACCTGAAGAAAGAAGAATTGCAGCACGTCATTCAGTTCTTCCCACTGATGGCTTTCTCTTACTTCTCCCCGTAAAACAGAAAGGATCAAACTGTTCCTGCTAACCACTCCCTTGAATTCAGTGGGTTACACAACACACAAAGTAGCCTTTAAGTCAGCAAAAAATTAACGCTGCACTTCATCCTCACTCCCTCCATTCTGATGAGAGCAGATGAGGGACAGGATGAAACTTACTATAACCTTATACTGAAGCCAGAATCTCCACTCCCCTGCAGACTGAAGCTCCACATTCAAGTTACTGGAAACTGCCTAATGTGAGGCTTACAGGAAAAAAAGACACATTTCACATATTCCAGTAGAACACCTATCAGAAGGGTTTAACATTACCAATATATTCATTTTTGTGAATAACCAAATGAAAATTGACTGAAAAATAATTTCTCAGTGTTTGATGATGTGCTTCTCAGATGCATCTACTAATGAGGGTGTTTTCCACATCCCAGTATTGTACTGCTCTAATGATACTTGTACAATCAAAGAAACACACCATGTGGATGCAGCTACACCGGTATAAACTTATGCCAGCCTTACTCTTCTCGTAACAATGGGAGTTGCTAATTGCAAGAGTAAAGCGCCTTTATTCCTGTAGAAATATACCTTTGGACTTACACCAAAACATAAGTTTTAGTAGCAAGAAAAACAAATGAAACAATGTTGGTAAGAGCTATATGCTGTTGAAGTAACTGGACAGATGACAATGTCTTCCTGTTGGTAATTCCAGCAGGTAACTCTTCTGGGGTTTGTGGTACTTAGTATCAGCCAAAAAGCTCATATGACCATGATGTAATCAAGGGGGTAGGGGGGTGTGGACCAAGGGAACTGAACCCTCTGAAACCAGTTTTGCATAAGAAGTAGTTATCTGCTGAATCTGGTACAATTTTTTTGAACAGTGCAGCTCAGCTACATTTAACTCCCAACTAAAAGTTTTTTTTTTTTCTTAGTGAGAGTCATCATTTATTCTCAATTTTAATCATATTCTTCATAATTAAGTCTTGCAAAATACAGCCGTAAACACAAACAGAAGCACACATTGGCTGAGAGCCTGTCCATCCTATCAAATACAGTGAATTAAGATTTCACTCACAAATCACCATCCTGCATCACATTAAAATACAGTGATATTTCAGAAAGAAACCACCAACCTAATCTTCAGATAAAAACTTCTGAATCAACAGTACCTTAGGTTATACAAGCTGAAGTACTGAAGAAAAAATGTTTTGCCGTTTTATTTGAAATGCCTTATACAGTGTTAATTTCTAAAATCAATTTTGCTCAGTTTTCCACAAATATCGAGAATATGCAGATACTACTGTAAAATCACAAAAATTGTCAAAGTGATATTTCCTAGTAGCCTCTTCTCTTCAAAAGAGCCTGGTTTTCAAGTTGATGGGATCAAACAGAACAACTGTTCAATGAAACAGCCTGAACCACAATTTTGTTGCAGTTTTCAATCAAAATATTTGTGGGGTTCTTGCATTCTGAAATTGCATATGTGCAGAGAATATCCATGTGCAAGGCTTCCTACACCCTGTTTTCAATAGTGTCAGAGCAGAGATTTGCATATCATTTGGACAGGCTGGATTACAAATGCTCAAAGAACTTGAGGAACAAACCCTGTCTGTGCAAAAATGACAGAAAGCAAGAGACCATTTCAAYGTGGCCAGGAAAGGGAACTGGAGAAGCGGTTTGGTCTGCCTTATACTAGCCCTGATACTTTGAGGTGACTGAATTAATTCAAAAGTTTCTGTTGATTTTCCTGGGTAGACCCTTGACCGTTAGAGGACAAAGAAATTCTCTGCTACTGAAAAAATCACTTGTCCGTGAATCAATTAGTCAACACAACTATGAACAGTAAAGACTAAAGGGAAACGTGAATTCCATCTCTCTGCTTTTATACTAGTGATCATCAGCCTGTTCTATAATAAGGATCTCTCCAACCAGGTGCTGCCAGCTCCCTTTGGTATAAAACAGCTAACATACACGAAGCGCAAGAGAGACCTGCTCACACTTACCCTGCTCATAGGCCTCCATCCCACTCTGGTCAAGGGTTTAAGAGCACCGAAAGGCAGAAGATAATAGAGAATAGTCAGAGGCCAAGAACGGAGTTTCAGAGCAGGCCTAGACATACAGCTTAGCTGGCCCAACCTTCGCCTCAGGGCCAGCTGGGGAAATTGCAACCTGAAAGATTACATACACAACATAAGAGGGTCAGCCATCTCAGCTTCAGAACCACCAGCTTCTGATAGCTGGGGATGATTTATTCCTGCTAATCTTTACTTAAACATTGATTCTACAAGTCTTTACTCCTTTATTTTGGTCAGTTCTTCCCCTTCCCAAAATAGAAGACCTTTACCTTAAAAAAAAAAAAAAAAAAAAAAAAAAAAAAAAAAAAAAAAAAAAAAAAAAAAAGAAGAAGAAGAAGAAAAATCCTCTGTCCAAAAAATGGTGTTCATTCTCACAGGTCCCATTTTATGAGTGAAACCCTCAAAAATTAAAAGCAAGATCACTTGCAGGTGACATTTGAAAACAAAGTCACAGCTGGTTCATCCAACTAACAACATAACATGATAGTTTACAGTGGAAATAAGAAAGAGCAAAGGTTCTTCTTCCAAATATCAGAAGATTACATCCCCAGCAAATGTTTCTTGTGACTGCTCCAGCTGCTGGATAGCCAAAGTGGACAGCAAACAATATTCTCAAAGCTAGGAATCTGTGATGCTGGGACTTTAATAAGAACTGCATGGAGGGCCAATATTAAGTAAAGAACAGATACTCTGATGAAAGAAATCCTTGAAACCTAAGAAATTGAGGTCCCTCAGAGGGTTCATGTGTTGAAGGCATCTTGACTAGATTGTGCCTCGGAGTCAAATTTACACAGACCTGTTGGTCATTCACTAACTTCAGAAAACAAGTACTTCCTTGAGAAACAACAGGAGTGGCACTCCTGAGATAATTAATACAATTTTCAAATAACTGATTCCAAAAGACATCTTTCCAGGTCTTAAAACCTTCACTGGGTACCCTGCTTCTGAACAGAGAACATGTGGACAAAGCTGATATTGCTAGTCCTGCAAGATAATCTAGTCTCCATAGCCCAATAACCAACTCCTTTGCCTCACAACCAACTGCATCTATGATTTTTTTGTAATATGGATGTCCTGGCTGAGAGCAAACTCATTTTGCACAAATGGCTATGGGGAGAAGTTGAACTTGTAACTCTCAGAGAGAAAAGCTGCTCATCTTAATAGCAGAGGACATCATGGGCCTCAGTTCAGACTCTTGCAGGAGGTCTGGATGAGAGACCCTTTAGGTCCCCGTTTATTCTTTGGCTTCTACTCATGAAGAAACCATTGGCATTTCCAAGGTCACATTATCAAATGAAAGTCTGCCTTCTTGAGGGTAAAAGATTCAAATCTTCTGGGCACTGACTTAAATCCTGGCCAAGAGATTGTTCTCCCCACACTCCTGAAGGCAGTATGCCTGCAACCAGGATACAGCTATGTGCGCACACAAACTGGAAGTGGTACGCTCTGACTGCTCTGAAGAGCTTGCTCTCTTGCTGGATTATATGATATGAAGGATAAACTATAAATACTGTGTATGTCTTTCCAAGATGGAAAGAAGATGGGAAATTAAAAGGAAATTTTCTTGCCAACATGTTCTTTTCAAAACTTGGATCAGAATTAAAATATCATGCAGGCAGGTACAACTGTCACCACTTCGGGATGCACGATGGTGCTTTTGGCTCAGAGATTTTTTTTCTGCAGTGAGCACAACTTCTTTCCCCCCAAGACTTAATAAATAAAAACCAGAATTATCTGTGCATCACAATGCAAGGGGGGGAAAAAAAAAAAAAAAAACAAAACAAAACAAAAAACCCTGAGGAGATTTAGTGCTGTCTCAGCAGAGGTAAAGCTGGCTTTCCCAGCAGGAGGTGGGACTGACTCGACATGGGAATAGGAAGGGACACTTCGCGTTCTTCCTCCCATCCTTACCATCCACCAGCCTGCGGTCTGCTCGAGGGCTGGCGAGGCCGGGAGCTGGGTTGCCAGCATCGAGCGCGGAGGTCCTGCTCCCCCTCCTGCTGCTCTCCCCCCCTTCACTGCAGTCGCTCATGGACCAATCCCTACAGAGCTGCATCCTGGCAGCTCGCTCCGGAGCCCTCAGGCTTATCCCTGCCTTGGCCTGGTTTCAGAGCAGTCCCTCGCTAATTTTTCTATTCTCCTAGAGATGGAGAGTAGAAAGGAAAGGAATGAAAGCCTCCTCATCTCCTTTGTCATATAACAGCATGCCCTTCTCTGCCAATTCAATGCATAAGGAGCTTTATAGTAATTAGGCCAAACAAAAGCTTTGCAGATGGCTGTCACTCCTTCTGCCCAGAAACCCTCCCATCCTCCCCTCCCTCATTTCTCCATTCAGTCACCATTCCTGCAAAGCAGAAAATACTGAACAGTACCTGAAACGAGTTCTCCTATTTGGTGTACCACCGGCAGAGCCAGCCAGGCCTGGACTCTCCAGTTGCGGGTGCTGGTCCCCGGCACAGCTGCTGCTGCCACCGTTCCCTGAACGCAGCCTCCGGACATGAATTTTAACTTTGCGGAGGTTGTAGCAAGAGGGCGGAGGGTTAGATAAAGCTTTGTAGCATCTCACCATTTCCCTGTGTGCAGATCTGGTCCCTGCAGGGTGTTTGACTGACACATCGTCAGGGTGACGGTTGGTTGCAAGGCTCAGTCTTTTTTCGTCTACCTCTCTTTCCTTTGCTTGCTCCGGCACAAGAGAGAGGACACGGCGTCACAGTTCCTAATTCCCCCGCTGGTTTGTCTCTGGATTCCCTCTCTGTTTCCCACTTGAATCTCTGCTACGAGGGTTGCAGCTATTGCAAACAAACAGGCATTGTGTCATACTTCAACATCCCACTACAAAGCCGACTCTGCACAAGATAAAAATGAGCTGTCCATATAAACACTCCTTGCTTCTCGCTAGTCAGGGTGGCCATTGAAACTCGACTCTCCAAAAAACACGCTGCAGTCTCAGGCTGCTGGGCAGCGATGCACTACAGTCAGATGAGCAGCCAGCTGGCCTTGCACAGCTAACCCCAGAGCCAGTCTGAATGCGAGGCTGGGAGGAGGAGTGGGGTGGAGAAGAGGAGGAGATAATTCCCAGCTTCAATTCTGCAGTGCAGCAGCTGCCGCTAAAAGAGTTCTGGACTGCTGGGCACCAAAATCCTTTCCTGCTCTTAATGTCCAGCTTGGAAAGAAGAAAACAGAAAGGAAAGGAACATCTTTCTATTTTACAACCCTTGCCAGACACCAACATCCATCTCCTGAAGTCCCTTTCCATCTCAAAACTCACATAGGGAGCAGGTAAAGGACATTCTTCTACAAATACCCAGATACATAGTGAAATATGCCAGTTTTAGGGCCAGCTTGAGAATCGGGTATAAAAGAAGTGTTAACGTGTCTATTATGTGACTCTTAGTACTGTCACAGTTTTATGTCCAGTAGAACTAAAATACAAAACATGAGTAGAGGAAGCTGTTCTGGTTTCGTTTTGTTTTTTAAAGACAAAAAGCTGCAGTATTTCTATCTGAGCATTCTGAATATACATAGAGGGAAATTTCCCTCTTTGACCCTGCAGACCACATCTCCAACATAGATTTTCTGCATCTCCTGTTGACTGGATTTGGATTGAAACTGGACCCCTGGTTCAGAAAGTTGAAGTCAGCTAGCTACATCTCACCTCAAGACTAAACCAAATACCCAGAACAGTTTAGGGGCTAACTCTCTAGTGGCTATCCATTTCATTTACATTTTCTGTTAAAGTCTGGGTTAAAAAAAAAAAAAACACAACCAAACTTCCTTGTTTCCAAAGCTCTCTAAACACCATGAAAGCTGTATGCCTAAGAGTAGATCAAAATGAGCACTGGTGCTCTGATGTGACGGAAAGAGTTGTATTGTATTAGGGATAAGGCAGGAGAAGTGGGAAGGCCAGCAGGAAAAGCTAGAATTAACTAGCTAATGGCATCCCACTCAGGCCTCAAAAGGAATATATTCTAGCAAGAATTGTATATTTTGATTGGCCTTCAACTCCAAATATTACAGATATTCCCTAGAAACACCTCTGGAGTCCCTGCATTAGGGTGTTTTTTTTCAGGAAGAAAACTGCTATATGGTATTCTATATCTCAGGAAGTTCCAAGACCCGTGTGTATGTTGTTGTTTAAGCTGAATTTTAACCATTGCATATTTTTAAAAAATCCAGTTAATTGAAAGAAGGTAAATTTAAGATCAACTGAAAGCACTCAAACCATACTCCTTCCTCCCTGAGCCCTGTGCCAACTTTTTTTGTTTTCCTATTTAAAATATCGTTCAGTCTTTCTCTGGCTGGCACAAGAAACTCCTACACAACAAAAATGAAGCCATCTGTATAGTAAAGTGATGAAAGCAGTTACACAAATCACATCAAAATTCAAAGAAAAGCAACAAGGAGCACAGAGGAGCTATTTCTCTTGATTTGCCAGGAACATTAGAAATTACCACCATTAAATACTAAATTTTAAATAGAAACAAGCTAAATTGACAACATCGTTTCAAAAGGCACTTCATCAGACCAAAATGAAAATCGTTTTCACACTGAACATGCACCTTCACAAAACTGTGGGAGGGAGAGTTCGTTTGGCACTGGTGATGCCAGGCAGGAGCAGGCAGAGTACCCCAACCCGCAGCCTGCCCTTTGTGCGGGCAGCTCGCAGCACCCAGCCGTGCCCAGCTCCTACAGGCCAGGCTGGCACCCTGCTCCCCCGTCTAAGGTCTAATCTCCTCCTTTGAGGACCTTCACCTATGCATGACTTTGCAGAAAGACAACAGGGCAAACAGAAGTCTTATCTACATTTTCTTCAGCACTCTTCCCTCAAGGATAAGGGAGGTAAACCCACAAGCTCTTTCAGTAGAAATTCAATCTTATCCCCCAAAACATTTTCAAGAAATTATTATATTCTAGATTGAACAAGCCTGATTCTATGAAAGCATGGAACAAGTTAAATGGCTCACCTGCTCCCTAAAAACAAATGGACATCGAAATGTTCTACAGCCCAATGCAGTGGGAAATACCACCTTTCAGTTCAAAACAAAAAATGTGGTGGTGCAAGAGAGCTTCCTCTCCAGGAAGGGAGAAATATTGGTGTTAAAAGCTTTTTTTCTCCACTTCTTCAAAAAACTGAGTTCAGATGAGTAAGAAGACCTATGTTTCTCTTAAGTTCTGTTCTACTGACCTCATTACATTCACCCAGATGCAAATACTTGAGTCCTGCTTAAACGCTGACATATATGGCAAGTTGCCATCCCTGTTGTGGCTGCCTCAGATGCAATGTACAGTTCCTACAGTTTAAGAAGGTTGAAATGAAGAATCCACCCTGAGTTTACCTACTTTCTGTGGGGAAAGGAACAAGAACTGGTGATCAACCAGCTCATGACAGAGGAACTCATATAATGGCATCTCAATACCTGGACTTCTTGTGATGCAGGCAGCGCCACAAAGCCTGTGTTATTAGCTTAGACAAGAATCTTACGATTGTTGGTTTGTACGAGGTTGGGCATCAGTGCCAAACTCACCCAGAATCCACGTTAGGTAAATAAAAGAAGCAGTTACCAGCAGGTGTAAATCGCTAGAGAATTATTATCTAATAGAGAACTGCTAATCTGCCAGCTATGCAACACCATTCTGCTCTGTCAGCTCAAATAAGCATCAAATCCGGTGACCCCATTTAATTACTTGTCTTTTTGTTACTACCTCAAGCCCTTCCCTCAAGTTTTAAAAAACAATACAGCAAGGCATTTGCAAGAAAGACTAATATGCAACTGAACTTCAACCTTGCAGTCTCAGTTTTAAATCATAAGCATGAATCATTAGGCTTGGAATGCACTAGTCTGAGTGCTCAAAGCCCTCTGGTCACACTTTCTACATTTGGTAACAGAACTACTATTTAAAAAAAAGCACCGTATGCATCCAAATGCTGTATTCTATTTAAGTGCCAGCAAAAATAAGGTCTTGCAATCATGGGAGAGGTACTCAGTAACCGTTTATTAAAGGTTCCATTCCTTTCCCAGCAGTATCTGTTTAATTTCAGACACATAATCCCTGCTCCCACCCAACCTTCTCCGGAGCCAGCCCAGCAAGAGAAACACTGGATGCTCCACAYCCAGCCAGGAGCTCCTGAACTCTGAGAGCACAACAGAACTGCTCTCATCCTGCTGGGGAAACCCGAGTGCAGAGTTAGCATCTGCCAAGGCCACGTGTTTTGAGTAGCGCATTCACTTCCAGCTCAGCCAGGAAAGAGTTGGCCAACCGTACCGCTTTCCACAGATTTATTGGTGCTGGCTAATGAAATGTACCATGCTCTGCTTCATCCACCCTTAAATTCTAAAATTCTTTACTTTTCGTATGAAGAAGGCTTTCTATATTTTTTCTTAATTTATGAAGAAAAAACTTTTGATCATTTTCCTCTAATTTTACGTTGCTGTTTTAGTTGCATTCTATAAATAGAGGAAAAAAAAAAAGTTATATTTTAAGCTAGCCATAAAAGGTTGGGTGGTTTTTTAAACTTAAACCTGAACTCTGTGCAAAAAGCCTGTTATGAGGTCTCAAAGATCTCTTCTGTGAAGGAAGGAAAAAAAGTATTATTTACTTTTGCAAAGTGACATGAAAACTGATGACAGCTAAAACACACCGTATTAATATTTTGTAGTAATGTTTTCCATTTCATGTTTAAAAAACCCCATATTTTAGCTTAAGATACCTATAAAGCAAACTCTCTGTTCTGTAAGGGATCTCTAATGGAAGCATAAACCGCATCACATCTTCCCAACAGAGCAGAACCTGGCGGAAGCTGAAAAAGCTCCCGGCGGCTCCTCTGGCCCCAGCTGCCCGCCCCGCGGCTGGGGCTGCCGCGGAGGGAGTTTAACAACGGGACTCTGAACTCCGATAACGCTGGTCCGAGAGACTGATTTTGTTTAAATCGGCTAGGAGATTACTCATGAGAGAGTCGAGACTTTGGAACATCTCTCCTGAAACTTCCAGCAAGCCAGAGACCAACGATTAATTGCCCCCTGTCATCAGGCCTCACACGCCTACCCCTGCAAGTCCAGAAGCCCTTACCTGACGCCGGCCAGCAGCGCCGGCCGCCGAGCGAGGTCTCCTCCTTCCCGGCTTTTGGCTTTCACTCGCCGAAACGCGATGCTGACCCGCCCTTCTAAAGCAGTTTTCAGACACGTGAACAAAGCAGCGGATTGCAAACCCCACCAACGCGTCGGCCGGGCCCAGCTCTCCCGCCCCCGGGCCCCCGCGGGGCTCCGCGCCGCCGTGCCCGGGCCAGCGGGGGACACCGGCCGCGCCGGCCAAGCCCCCCGGGCCCCTTCTCCGGCAGGGCAGGGGCACAGGATGGCGGGCCCCACCCCCGCCGCCGCCCCGCGCTCCCGCTCGCTCCCGGCCGCTGGCGGTGCCGCTGCCGGCCGGCCCTCGCCTTAAGGAAGCGGCGCGGGGCAGGTGGCCCTCCCCCGCCTCGCCTCCCAGCCACTGGCGCTCCGAAGCGGCTGCCTTCCCGCAGGGCCCCGGCCCCCTTCGGAGGAGGAGCCAGGGCAGGAGAAACGAAAAGGAAGAGAAAGCGGAGGGACCGGAACACGGCGACGCCGTTGTCGCCCAGCCGCGGCCCGGCAGCCCCCCCAGGGCGGGCGGGGGGCCCGCAGCTCGGCGGGCTGCACTGCGGGCGAAGGGGTCTGCCCAGGGAGGCATCCAGGCGCTGCCAGGCTGGGTGCCGGACGCTCCTGGGGAACAAGGAGGTCCCTGCATCACCGCTTAGTTTCCCCAGGAGCCAGGACAACAGGGAAAGCGACTGTGTCAGGGAACAACGCACTAGTGCGGATGCTGTACATCGCCCAGCTTCCCGGGAGACTGCGCTTTCCACGGTGGTGTCTTGGTGTGTTAACACAATCTGACACACGCGTTTTCAGCCAAAGCAAGAAAGTGCACTGCAGTCTCATAAAGTGCTCCAGAAACGCTCAGATAAATTCCTCCATAATCCCAGCAAGATGCTCAGGAAGTTGTGCAAGACAGAACAGATTTACACAGTCAAAAAGCCATCTCGCTGGTCAGATTAAAAAAAATACTGATTTTACTCAGTTCAATTTTCCAGGACAGCTGAGAAAAACATTTACACCATCACACCCTTCACACATTTTGATGTTGTTGAAATTTCACCACTTTTAACGTTTTCTGACAATCTTTGTCATGTGCATTGGGCTACTCTACAAGAATTTTTTTTGTAATTGCATGTTTGCTCAAATAAAACTCCAAACATCAGAACATGGGAGCAAGAATGAATAAGAGACCAACCAACTGGAGATTATGTTTCATTCTTCCAAAGTTGGATTTAAAATTTAAAAAAAAAAAAAAAAAAAAAAAAAAAAAAAAAATAAAAATAATTAATATTAAAAAAAAGAATTTAAAATTTAAAAAAAAAAAAAAAAAAAAAAAAAAAATCAGAGATTTTTCCATTATTAGCTCTTTCCTGAACTTGATACACACCTCTTACCATAATACTAAATGTCTGTTTCCTCTGGGCCAAGAAAAGCACCTTCTGTATTGTACTGCCAAAATAGTATCCAGTATCCTTTGTTACATAAATACGAGCAGTTTTTAATATCAGTAGGAAAGACTGTGTTGTTCTTACCTCGTGAGAATCAAGATCCTAAACCTATACTCAAGCACTTCCCCACTGTATTAAGCTGTTTTTAAAAACTGTGGCCCATGATAATAAGCTGCAGTTTGAACAGGACAGAACTGTGTATTAATCTGTCATCTGTATTATCTGATGTCACTACAGCTCACTTCCCTTAAAGGTTGACTGTGTTTTTCCTCATGCATGTCACTCCAAACAACACTGCTTTTTGCTTACACAAAACAGAACAAACTATGGAAGCAAAGGACAGCTACAAGAAGTTCCTCTCTCTAGAGAAAAACTCTTGTTCATCTGGTCACTCTGTTCATCCAAACTCACCCTTTGGCCAAGGTTTTCCTGAGTAATTCTTCAATCCTGTATCACCACTGCCCCAGTGCCCAGGTGAGAAGAGGCAAAATGCCTCTAGTTAGCATGTGAATGGCATGCTATGCATGCAGATCCCAGCCAGGAAATGTTCTATGACAGCAAGGATTTGAAACAATAAGCTTCCATCCGTCTGATAAATATCTACCTGTCTCCCTCCAAGCCCTCTGCTTTACCTCATCTAATTAAATGAAAGCTGATCCTCACTGGTATTCACAGTAGGAGACACACTAAGGCATTAATCGGCTCAAGCTATTAGCTACATAATGTCTCTAAGAAAATTATAGAAGAAAGGTCTATGCTAAAGAAACAATAGCTCTGTCCACCCCTTTTCTAGAGAAAAACTTAAGGGACACTTGACTTAAACCAGATTCATTTTTTTCCCCCCCATTCTTTTATGAAGTTTGAGCAAAGCAAAACCACATAGGAGTATACTCTTTTTAATTCAGTCAAAAACTATGCACAGTTCTATGACGATACCGATATATACCTCTGCAACAGGGAGAGATTCTCTGCTTGCATAACATGATGATGATTACCTATTTCATCTCTCTCTCTTCTGCTCAGAAGCAGGGGAATCTGCCTTACAGAGCTGTCAGGTGGAAGATGGTGCATGTTCTCACATGAACATGAGGTTGGTACTGTGGAATCAGAACTTCATAGCAGCAGGCTCAGCAGTGAGGGCAGGTGCAGCAGTTTCTTGTTCTATATTACTCTTTCAAAGCCCATTCAAATCGCACTTGGTCTCTTTTTGCCTATGCAAAGGCTTATTCTGCTCCAAAAACAAGACGACACCCCTCTTTTCCACACTCCTAAGTGTGCTTCCAGGGATGCAAAAAACAGAATAATGGAAAATGATAGGTCAGCAAAAAAGACACTCCATGTTCCAATAAAAAGGAACAATGCAGGTCTTATTTTTCTTGAATCCTTCATTGTTTGGAATATTTCTTGCGATGTCTGAACACAGTTTCTTTTTCCTCATAACTGTCAAGCCCTTTCCCTCCACAGAAGCATTCGAACGGAACTTAAGCATATCAGGAAGGACTAGGAAACCTTCTTAGTGTCTCCTACTAGTATCTGTGGCATTTGGAGCCCTGCTTATCAGTTTGAAATTCTTTGCACGATTCCCCACTGCAAAAAACAAATCCTTTAGAGCTGTTTCATCAAAAGCAATACTCGTAGCTTCACCAAATAATAACCATCAAATAATAACAGACCAGCATATCAATATAACGAAAGGAAGCAAATTTAATAAGAGAATTACCCAATTTCATACCTAAAAGTATGAACAATTATAAAAAACCATTTGTTTTCGAGTATCAAAACTGAATTGACATTGCCTTTTTAAATAAATACTCCATGGACACTTACCAGTTCTTTTTTAATCAGAACACAAAACCTGTTTGAAATAAGCTTCAGCAGGAAAAGAATATACAGAAAACAGATTTACAGACAAATTCCTCAGGACCTATCATAGCCTAAGCTGTTAGCATCTAGACTGTCAGGATCATATCTGATTTGGGTCACTAGTGAAAATGAATTTAGGGATTCCAGCCTAGTCCCTCACAGTCATGTGGCAAAACCACTCACAAACTGGCAGTGTGCTCAGGAATGCAAAGAAACAGGATGCTAAAGGTCATACTGAAGCATCTCCTACACAATCCTACAATTTTTAACTCCTTGCCTTCAGAAATGGCACTGAAGCAGGCACTCACCTGGCTGTTTGGAAGAATACCACATATACTTTAACCTGTCTAACACAGAGTTGTACAATATACTTAATATTTCAAAGGAGATACAGCTGCTATAGGAAGTTACGAAATATTTCTTACTTCAATGCTGCAATGGATATTTGACCTATGAATCTGATATACATACTGTAATTCCACAATAATTTCTAAACTCCTTGGAATCCAGAAGGAAAATGCAAAAATCCCTCAGGATCAGCAAGAGCCATTACAGACCTACGTGTTACCTACAAAAAAAAAGGTCTTGCTATATATTCACAAAGAAAACAGGTAGATTTTTATTAACTAGGTATTAATTCTGTCTCAGCTTCCTTGTAAAGTATATAAGGCATGAAGGCATACAGGAAGTAAGCTAAGTGCCAAAAGTAGCACAGATTGAGCAGCTAGTGAGAAGATAAACCCTACAACTACTGCACAAGCTGTACCCATAGCTAGAACTACTAGGACAAAAAAACTCAGCACTGAATGTTTTTTGAATTTTATGATATGTAATTTTAGTCTTGCCTATTTTGATTTCTGTATTTAATTCTGTAAATAGCATAATGTGCTTAATTTGCTACCTTGCAATGCAAGGTGGGGAAAATGAGAAAACGCATTGCACTAAGCAGAGCCACAGCTCTGTCAGTTACTGCAGATGCATGCCTTATGCTCTCTCAGGAGTGCAGGTGGACAGTAGGTTGAAGATGAATCTGCATTGTGCCTTGGCAGTGATGAAGGCCAACAGCATAGAGGAGCAGAAGCCAAGGGAAGGTCATTCCCTTTTACTTTGTGCATGTCAGATCACATCTGGAATACTGCGTCCAGTTTTCTTAGGATCAAGAAAGATGTTGATAGACTTGAGCATGTCCAGGGAAGGGCCAGCAGCATGGTCAAAGGGTTGCAGCACATGGCCTATGAGGATGGGCTAGGGGTATTGGGCTTGTTTAGCCTGGAGAAGACTTAGGAGGGACCTATAACAGCCTTCCAACATCCCAAGAAGAGGTTACTGAGAAGATGGAACCAGGCTCTTTACTGAGGGAGATGGAGACAACAGCCATAAATTGAAACAGGGAAGGTTCTAACTGGATATAAGGAAAATATTTTTCACTATGAGGATAATTAAGCATTGGAACAGGCTGCCCAGATACACTGTGGAATCTCTGTCCTTGGAAATTTTTAAGACCCAAGTGGACAAAGCCCTGAGCAACCTGGTCTGAATTCAGTGTTGGCCCTGCTTTAAGCAAGAGGTTGGACTACATGACTTCCACCTGAATGATTCAATGCCTACCAAACATCTTTTTATTCAAAATACATAATACAATCACTTGATCCCCTCTACCTCCGATTTGACAAGTATTTAAAAAAATAAAGTGTCAGCCGTATTAAAAGATGGAGGAGACGCCAGCAGTTCCTAATGTATCATTACATTGACTTCAGCCAAAATGATAGTTACTTAAGTGACAGAAACTTTAGTTCCGTGATTTGTCAAAAATGCATTGGCAGTAGAGGACAAATTAAACATTCCCTTGTTGGAATGAAAGCAAAGGAGCTTTGCATCAAACGTGGCAGAAGCAAAATAGCCCCAAGTTTCTTACCTCCCACTCTCTTGCGAGCTTCACAGGCACCTCTATGCCCCTCTTCTCCAGCTGTTCCAACTTGTAATCCTCATATTTTCTGTATCCTGCATATCCCCCACCTGTAGCTACCAGAACATGGAAGGGGCGCAGGCGGAAGACTTGCCCTACTGGAGCAGTATGAAGCTTCTTCCTGTCTGTAACAGAAAAAAAACAGACTTCAGGAAAGAGAACAACTACACAGTAAAGAAAAAGCTATTATGTGCAGTGAGGGATGTCAGCTTAGGTGATGAAAATGTGATCAGAAATCTATGATACAGAAGGTATGTATAGATGCTCCTAAGTACTCCAGTTATTGCAGCTTACCAAGTTACTGAAACTCAGCTGATGAACACTAACTGGTCATCTGTGTTTTTAACCTCATCCCCCTCCCCCCCACCCCACATCCCTCCAACATTCTTCCCCCAAAAACATATAAAATGAGCTGCCTGAAAGCACCATGGAGAAATATATAAAATGAGCTGCCTGAGAGCACTATCATACTTTCCAACTATGAGATCTTCTATGTTGCTACTATACAGAATTATCAGTTGCTGGGGAACAATCTGTAGTACTGTGGAGCTTCATGCTTCTCAGTCATTAAAGCTTTCATTATAGTTAGGGAATCCCCAAGTTGTACAGCTAACTGGAAGAGGGAAGGAAATGACGACCTGCTTTAGTGTAGGTTTGGTAAACAGAATAATAGGCACATTTCTGCTGTAATACAGGTCACCACATGGGAAAAAAAATGACATCTAGTATTACGCCTATTTCTTACTGAGAACTACCAAGCTCCTCCTGCATAACACAAGCCTTGCATGTCATCTGAGATACATGTACGCTGCACTGTCACTAAGCAACAGGACAGCCGCACAGGGCAATCACAGTGGTGGGAAGTATTTCCCTCGCAAAATCTTCAGAGAAAACAAGTATGTTCAGGCATAATGAGCTAAGTAAGTATTAGACTGTGCTTCTTCTACCTGTATTACAGTCAGTCTGAAGGTTCTCAGCAATAAGCGTAAGTCACTACCCGACAGAGAAAATGCCCAAAGGGTTTAATTCTTGGATACCGATTGGTGTCATTTCCACAACAATCATTAACATGGATGAGCCAGAATCAAAAACAGTGGACTAGATCTTGTTCCATCAATGTCAGGCTTAGGGTTTGACTATGAAAGGATGCATTAACAACCAAAAGAATTCAGTAAACACCGAATCTATTTCTAGGCACGCATAAAGACAAAGCATAATGGCTTAGCAATCTGGGAAGCTTTAGTTCTAAGCAGTAGAGTGATTAGAAGCATTCAGGTATTCTTCATCCATGATGCTGAAAAAAAAAAAAATGCCCAATAAAAGTAATTCTTGCTCACATTTTGTTTTACCAAAATAATATTTTTGCTCATTTCTTTCCTACATATGTGACTTAAAATGTTGTTCGAATTATAAGTCTTAAAATACATCATAATATGAAAACAGCATTATTCCTACTGGGGAAAAAAAAAACAACAACCCAAAAACCAACAAACAAACAAGGCAGCCACTAGAGTTACCGTTAAGATTCTCAAAAATATTCTACCCTAAAGAACAATGCTCAGTAAAGGACAGGGATCATTTAGAACAGCTAAATGTTTATAAATAGTCTTTTATTTATTTTGAATTTACAAAGACTCTACAACCTTTCAACTTTGTATCACTATTTCAACAGAAATGTCTGTACAGAGACCAGTGATACTCTTTAGCCCTAAAGCCTTTAACTCCCTTCCCACCACATCTTTGGTTCTAAGTTAGCAAAGCTGCTCAGCTATTTCACCAGAGCTTAGCAAATTCCCAAACCAAAACCAATCAGTGGGAACAGCTCTTTCCGGTTTGTAACCAGGGAGAGGCTGTTTCTGCTTCAAGAGCCTCTATTGATTACACCAATGTGAACGTTTCTCTTCCTGTGCTAGAGACCAAACTATTTGATGTTCCACAAGCCACAGCAAACACAATTTAATTTGTTGACAAATGATTTGAAGAGTTGACTTTTCCCCATCTCCAGCATTAATGCAACAGCACTTCTGTAACTGGTATCCAAAACATGATCATTGGCAAAGACATCCAACACGCTGCTGTTAAGCTTTTTTTGCCATGACAAAATAAAATTCCACACCTTTCAGACACGGATGAAGTTCATACAAGTTTACAAATTCCAAAACAAAAAGATTAGTTACTGATTCTGGCAACAATACCATGTTCAGGCTGTTGGTGCTGTTTAGAGATTTCAGCTGAACATCATGTTCTCTAACGATACTAATACTACTGCAGCTCTCTGGCAAGCAGCATGAGAATGTGAGGAAAGCTCATGTCTTGGCACATGAGCCAGTAGAAACAAGTCCAGGACAAGAGGAAAAAGGTGTAGGACTTTTAACATACTATAACATACTTTTAGATGCTTTGAACCCTAAATCTGAACTCCTTACAAATATGGCTAACCTGTTTCAGATTTCTTTTAAACATTGAGAATATTCAGCAAACAAGAACAAAAAGAAAGTAACAATTTCCTTCTCTGGAACAGATGAAAAAGACTCATTCCCTCAGAAACATTAAAAAAACGCAGGATGAGAAAGCAAACTGCGTAATTGAAGGCATGCTCTAGTCTATGCAATCAGATGCAATGATACAAATAGTGCTTTGTTACTCTGACCAAATTAAGAATTTCTTCTAGGAAAGGATACAAACACTTAGAGGCGGCCATTATAAGGGGATAAAACTAAAGACAAGTTATCTTCTCTTCCTAATGACATCATTTGCAAGTCATCTAGATTTAAATCCAAATCAGAATCTGAAATATCAATGGATTAGAAAATGGCTAGCTAAAAAGTTAATTTGTTCAAAACTCAAAGTTATCTTCAAATGACCTTTTCTTCCATGTGATCAACAGTTTTGCATTATGTGTCTCAGCTTCCTAGATTTTTTTTTCCCTGCAAGGACTAACTTTGATTTCTAGACAACAAAGAGCTGCTGTTTCTATTAATCTGTGTAAGCATATTTTTCAATAATGAAATATCCATATATGACATGCCAGACAAAGGATTTGGACAGGCAAGTTAACCCAAAGAAATGGTTATAGAAAATAGAATCAATACCTCAGCTGGCAAGGAAACAAAAATTGAAGACTGTATGCAGTTGTTATACTAATATATGACAACACATATGCTACAAGTTTACAAACAAATATTTATTAAAAACAAACAATAATATTTGATCTTCACAGCATTACCCAGCTAGAATAACTCCAAGTGCAAGCATCATTTTAATCAGGTCTTAAACATTTAATGTAAACCTACTTTGATTTCCTGATTTATTAAAGTTACAATTTATTAAATTTATTACAATTTATTAAAGTTGCTCTAGCAGCTGTTATTAGTATCACAGTCTATCTGATTAAATTTGCTTTACAAAATATTCTACCTTCTTCAGCTGTTGAGAGTAGGGAGTACAGGGAAACATGAAATCCCTCATTTTACATACAGCTGACATGATGAAGCAAAGAAAGTGACACTGTTGTTAAATGACTAGCTCCTAGTTTACAGTATGTTGTTAAGTTGTACAAAAATGCTCGCAGGGGAAAAACTTGATTCATTAGTGTGCCGAGATGGATGTGATATGAGAAAGGTGCATTTGTATTGTATTTACATACAATAAGGCACATATGAAGGATGCAGAGCTGCCCAGCTATTGTAATGTTTGAACATATTAATTAAATAGCAAACTTGTCAAAAAACGTATATTGCCAAGGAAGATGGAAACAGATCCCAATATAAATTTTCCTTAGGGGGGAAAAAAAAAAAGAAGAGAGAGAAAATAGAAACGTAGCAGCCATTCACTTTATTATCCTAGCTCCTTTTCCGCTGGCCCTGTTACATAGGTTTCTTCAGAAGTGGTAATTCTAGTGAAAAGGATGATTGTCAAAGTATCAAAGAAGCATAAAAAAAGGCAAATACCCTCAAAGGGGGTACATTAAAAGAGACCATTAGGGCAGCAGATGGCACAATGACAAAGCAAGCTGGTTACTTTCTGATAAACACACAAAGGTATAATGGAGTATGAGAGTGAACAAAAATAATGAGGGAAAAAACCCTGAAAATAAACAATTGCACGGCCTATTAATAAGCCCCAATGGAGGTATTCCTGATTTGGGGAGGTGACATTCCCCCAGATAGGATCAGCTCTGCCTTTCCAGTTTTAGCCAATACTGCTCTGGATACTATAGCATCTAAACTGCTGTCCAGATTTGTGTCTCTGCAAGGCTCCTCATACCTATAAAATCATTGTGGAACAAATGACACTTCCAAAAGAACAGAGAGCAGCTTTCAACCTTGGCTAGGGAAGCTATTTGTCTAAAATGCTCCTCTTGTTAAAGGAAATTATTTCTGGGGTTTTTTTTTGGTTGGTTTTTTTTTGTTGGTTTGTTTGTTTTAAATTTATTATTTTTATTGCTACATTTGCTATCCAAGTATTCCAAAATAGCTGAGAAACAATTAATAACACCTCATAAGGAATCTTATGAAATAGGTAAATGCACTCCTTTTACTCTCTGGAAAACAAAACACCAAAGGAGTAAAGCATAATTTGCAAGCTTGTGTCTATGGAAATGCCATGAATTGAATAGGTCTCTGATGCTGGACTCCCACTTCTGCTTTAATCTCAAGAACTTCATATTCACCAATATGTGACCGTAATTTGCCTAACTTTGAGTAACCCTGAATTTAAAAACATTGGGTAAATACAAGCCTTCACTTACCACTGAAAAATGTCCTAGAAGGTGGCTGCTTCCACAGGACTCCAGTTCTAACACACAGGTTCTCGTGTATAAGGAAGTTATAGCTAGTCAGCAAACTGCAAATTCAACAAACAAGAAACAGTTGCTTAAGTACAAATATTTAATAATGCAAATATAAGGAGTTCAATGTAGTGATAATCTTATATTCAGAAGGTGAATAACATAGAGGGAAAAGTCTCCACAAAGTATCGTAAAATTCCCACTGAGCCTATTCCCTTCTGGCCTATTCCTTCCCTAAAAAAAAAACCAACCCAAAACAAACAAAAAACATACACACAAAAAAACCCCTGACAATCCAACGGCTCCTGCAGATATTTATTTAGTGTTGCATCTATTTTATCCTTTCTTTTTCTTACCAAATATTGACATATGTTCCTCTTGAGCTTAATTCTATTGTAACAGTGATACTCTTCTGAGTATTGTATGTGCTTATCTTGGCAGTAGCCCTTTTCGAGCAACTAGTTATGTTGTCATTATGTACTGTATCTTGGCCTGTTTGGAGTTCTAAAATGTTTGTGACTGTGAATACAACAAGTCTTTTTTAAAAAGCAAGCTAATATAATCTAATTTCATCTTGTTTTATACACTGCCCTGGCCTACATGTTTAGTAATCTATTTGTTACTTTTTTTACTTTTTTCTTTTTTTTTTTCTCCTTTTTTTTTTTTTTTTTTAAATAATTTTTTCTAGAACTGATGAGAGTTACTACTTTTTAAATCCACTTCCAGTTTAACATAGACCAATTTTATCCAACAGCATGCAAACAACTCCTTTAAAGTCAGTAAATTACTTGCATTTTGCTGGGGAAAACAAAAACGTTTAAAACAAGATTTCTCTACTTACAGGGAAAGTACATAGCACAAGCATCATAACCTTCTGTAACAACATGGCTAACATATTTACTTCCATCCAAAGGTAATGTTTATAATGGGCAAAAGTGAATTCAGTCATGCTGATCAAAACAAACTCTGCTTGCAAATGTAGTGGTAAATTTTGTAATGATCATTTAATTTAGCACTTGGGATTATTCCATCTCCACCAGGCTGCTACACAGGTGTGTCATCTAGGAACCTCCTACAACAGCAACTATCTTAAGAAACACTTCTGAATTGGGTTTATGTATCTCCTTCCTTGCCATGCTGGTGGGGAGGAGGAGTACATAGAATAGTTATGGATTCTATGAAGAAGTAATGCCATTTATTACACCAACTGGTATAGCTGGAAAAGTAAAAAGGCTGCCAGGCACAGAAGCTCTTCTTTAGAATTTGTCTTACCACTCTGTACGCTGGTGTCTGCCACTTTGAAAACACATAAAATAGACTTATAACTGGCCAACACAGGGAAAAGGTTCAACCAGGATTCTTCATATGTTTAATATATAATATTTCATTTCATGTTTCTAATAAATCTGAAAAGGATCCATCCAATTGTACAAGAACTATGCCTGTTCAAAGTCTGTAAATAAGCACATCTAGACAAGTACTTGAAGGTGGCATRGCAACACCACGTCCTGCTGTTAGACAGGATCACAGGCCCAAGCCAGGGCAGGAGAGAGGCACTGTTCTCACACCAACAGGCTCAGTCCCTTGGGAAGAACCACGTCTGGCAGGTCTTTGTGCAGCCCACTCATTCCCAGGATGCAAATGCCACAGCTGGGATGTCTTCATTTGGCCCTCTGACCTTTATTCTGCTCTTGATCAGATACACGCTGAGTACAGAATTATTTCATTAGCTTACAAGCTACTGCATCATTTAGGGTGATTCAATTCCAGGAAGTGATTATTAAGAATTTCAAGAATTAATTTCAGGTGTCTACTGAGTTACATATAGATATTATCTCTTTATTTAGAAAGAGAGTCCACAAATAGCAGATTTCTTGTCTAGAAATCACGTAATTATACTAGTAGACACTTGTTAATGGTAGCCAAGGACAAATAGCTATAGTTTTCACTTATAACACGGTGTCAGTAATATTTCACTCTGCCCTTCAGCCTCATGGTCTCTATTAAAACCACTGTATTAACCCAAATGTGACAGGACAGTCCCTCCCCAAAACATAGATTCCTGTAACCAGGTGCTAAACATGCCACACTGTTGCACCATCTCCCAGGATATTATTTCCTTAGCATGACAGAAAAAGCATCCCACACTGCTGCAGAACCTGTATGTTTTACATAGCAACATGATGTAATTTTATCATGAACAATGAGGTCAGCTGATCCATCTGGTCATACACCAGACCTTACACTAATTTGCGGTATTTCGAGGCCTGCTTTACAATGTATTACAACACCTGGGATAAAAGGAGTACTTGCCCATCAGTAAGCTGGGAGCCTGTGGGCTACTTCTAAGGGACTAAAAAACCTCAGAACTAGTCCAGTTAGCATTAGACTTAAATTTACCAGAAAAGTTTTAGAACCCTAAAAAGTTGGGGGGAAAAAAAAAATTAAAACTTAGCTACAGCCTAAAGCACTAGTATTCTCAAGACATATATTAGTCTTGATACATAATAACCTAAAAAAAAAAAAAAAAGATGCACAGCCAGAACAAAACTAGCTGTGTTGGCTTCATAGGAGCATCCAGGAGCTGTTCGTGTTGCCAAGGTAGGGCAGGGCATACCGGGACTTGGTACTTCAGCAGATAGATCATCACAGAGGAAGGATGCAATAATTAATTGCAGACCTAAGCTCTTATCAAAATTGGGTTTTGTGTCCAACATGGGAAAAACAGTCTCCTCCTTACTCTGAAATCTGTCTAAAAATAGGTAAAGATGCCAAGACTAAATAGTTTACTGTCAGCCTCACCTTCCCTGCTCCTGACAGCCTGACCTCRATGGGTACAAGTGTGTAGGAGAACGTTGGCTTCCTGTCTCTGCCACCCGACTGGAGGTTGTTGGAGCAGGAATTGCCGGGATCCCATGTTAACTTCAGCCCCTCAGTGACTTCAGCCGTTGTGGGATGAGAGACAACAGTCCGCTGCCGGGCACCGAGGCTGGACAGTAATGGCACGCTCTATGCACAGGGCGTTTTCTCCAGGTTTTAAGAGAAGGTGGAGTAAGGGGATTGTGTGTTCTGCCCAAGAACACATAACTGAGTCCTAGAAACAGTATTCCTAAAGCTGTTTCGTTGCTATGAAAAGCATAAGCTTTAAGAGAATATCTCCTGTAAAGGACTGTTGGGTTCCCCGCGAGGTGCTTCTCCTCACCACCGGTCCTCCCCCGGGGATTACATAACCTTAGGGGCAGTAGCTGCCCCCATCTACCAATTTCTACTAAACACTTAGACACTGACAACTATAGACTATGAAACTGAGTTAAAATTATACAAGGCCACACACTTTCGTTCTTAAAAAAATGTAAAACCTTCATCTTGCTTTCCAGCTTGGAGAACGAGGACAAGACTCCTTGCACACGCCCAGGTGACAGGGCCGACGCACCATCAACAACCGCATTTTCACCCCGGCAGGGAAACCTCAGCGAACGAGGCAGCCGCAGAGGAGGGGGCGGCTGCGGCCCCCGGCCCGGGGGAGGCCGGGCCGCCGCCTGGCTCCTCCTCACGCCCCCCGCCCCCGGGGTGCCGGCTGTCAGACAGAGGCTGCCGCTTCGCCCCCACCTCTGCCGGGGCCGGACAGCCCCAGCCCCCTCGCCGCCGGGCAGCGCGGTGCCCTCCCGCCTGCCGTGCCCGTACCTGCTCCGCCRCAGCGCAGCCACACCACCCCGCACTATGGCCGCCGCCATCTTCCCGCGCCGCCGCGTCCTCTGCTGCGTCCGGCGCGTGAGGCCGGGAGACGGGCGGAGGGCGGGGCCAGGCGGGGCCGCCGCGGGGAGGTGGTGTGAGGGGACAGGGGCGCTCTCGGGGGATGGTGTGTGTGGGGCCGTTACCTGAAGGGAATACGTTGCGTAGGGACGGGAACGTTCCTCAGGGGACATACGGAATGGCGAGACGGGTACGAGGCTGTTCCCCAAAGGGGGATGTCGTATGTGGTGAGGGCTGTTCTCTGGGGGGTGTGATGTGGGGACAGGGCCGTCCCTGAGGGGACATGATGTGGGGACAGGGCCGTTTCCCGGGAGTTGTAGTGTGGGGACAGGGTTTGTGGTATGGGGGCAAGGCTGCTCCACAAAGGGGGTATGGTATCAGGACAAAGCTGTTCCTCAAAGGGAGGAGAGGACTGCTTCTTGGGGAGTTGAGGATGAGGCAGTTGGGGTTCAGCTGCTTCCCAGCGTTGTTGTTGAGGGGCAGGTAAGTCCTTGACCACAGATATGGGAGTACCAGAGATGTCAGGGGAGGGATTTTAGTGGGGCGGGACACGACACAGGACAGACACAATGCTGTTCCTGCAAGTGAGATGTCAGGCAGGGTAGTGCAGTAACATCTGCTCCTACTCTGGTGTCCCTTGCCTGGATCCTAGCAGCACAGAGGTGATTTTATAGAGATTATTTGGTTTCCACCCTCTTAGATGCATCCCTAGATAGATGCATAGGTGCTACATTACTGGGAAGTAGCTGATTACCATTTTCTGACGGTGGTAGGGGAGTAGTTTCATAGGGTGAATCAGTAGGAAAAGAATTCCAGAGTCCTGCTGCTGTGTTTCTTCATCTCAGTGCTTTAGGACATGGTCCTCTTGGCTGACCTGATTACTTTACATTTGTGATTAATGTTTGTTTGTTTTCCTGACTAGGCCTAAATGAAGCCTATATCTTTGTGTCATTCTGCTTTTTTCACATCACCACAGACAGCAGCATAGTATCTGTACAAATATCTTAGACATATACAAGAAAGCCTTTTATTTTTAAATATGTAAAATTTGAGCAGAGATCCAGATGCAGCCCTCATGTAATAGTAATAATATTAGCTGACTGAGTTGTTGGGATGTACATATATCCTGAGCTAACATAATGGTAGGACTGGCAGGAAGTAATACCTCAAAGAGGGTGGTATTTGATCCTGTTAGGTGCTTTGCTACAAGCATTGCAAGAGCCATTAGCTTTGATGTCTAACTGCACCTTGCTGGTGGGCCTGATGGACAAGTTTCCCCAGAAGTGATTCAGGAGTGATTCAGAGGTTAAGGTGTAGTTAAATGAAACATACTTGGTTATAGTGTATATTAACTGACATTGACTGAACTAATTAATGATCTGTCCTGATCTAATCTTTCTCCCTGGAATTAAAAGTAAATATGTGGAGCTTTAACTATTTTAAAATTACTTTTATCATGTGTTTTGTTCTTACTTTTTTTTTTTTTTTTTAACATCTGATAATATATTGTATCAAAAGATTATATAAACTGCACTCACTGAGGAATAAAACATACTTCCCAACGGGTACTGAGCTGTGCTAGGCCTGTGCAGGTGAGCCAAGTCAAAGGGTGGGATAATACCACAGTTGTTCTCTTAGCAAATGAGAGAACGGAGATCATAGGGCTTGAGAACATTTGTTCAGGAAGTGCAGGAAGTAGTGAGAAATGTAACTCCTTCTGTGATCGGATTAGTGGGAGACATAACACCTCAACAAATGTTGCAGATCTAGTGAGGGAACTTATGAAAAGCAGAGATAAGCAATGGAATCTATGTACGTGAATGCAAATGAAGCAAGTGGGGAATAAGGACTGTGAGTTACTAGGGAAGAGTACATAAGGCAACAAAAGAAATCTGGGAGAAGTATTGGCAAAAATACATGAAGCAGAGAAAGTACTAAGAAAATCCATAAGATGAAGAAGGAAAACAGAACTAGGAAAAAGACTTTCTTTCTCCAGGACCTTTGGAATAGTCAATTCTTTCCTGAACAGGAAAGATGAAACCATATTAGCAATATTTTATGCATCACCAGATCAGTTCAGTATGCACGCTTCTGCTTATATGTATATACGTATAAGTATTTTTTTTCCCTGCTGTAGAATTAACTATGTTAATYATGGCTGCTGTAGAGTAATTAAGAGCTAATACTCCAGGCCAAGTGTTAGAAAACAGGGAAATAAGCCAGCTTGGATGAGACTGCTGTGATAGAATGGAATGAAGAGAGTCAAGAGAGTCAACAGTGTCACAGTTCTGTTCTGAATTCTTGGGACGCATAGGATTACTTTTTGTTAAAATTACTCAACAGATAAACCATTATCAGGTGAAAAAATAAGGTAAGAAGGACCCTTCAATATTCTGTAGAGAGATATGTTCAGTAGTTTGGACAATTCACTTAGCTTTAGATACCTTTTTTGTAAGATAGATGTAAGTCTTACCTATCTCCTGAAAGCATATTGGTGCCTTTTGAAACAGAAGCAGCACAATTTATTTCAAAAGCAGAGGCTTACATTTCTTCCTATATCTGTTCATAACAGAGCAGAAAATGCACGGATATTTTCCATCTGTGGATGGGAATAGGACACTGTCCCTTTCTACTTTGCATGTAAGGACATACCATCCTCTGACAGTTTGGTTTTTTTCTTAAATCTTGGTTTATCCTTGTTGATGCCTAAAAGCCCTTTGTTATCTTCCAGAAGCTTTGGTCATCACTGTGGAATTCCTGGTATGAGAAGGCAGAGCGTCAGGGTAGAGAGAGGATCCTTGCTGAACTGCTGTAATCATGAAGACAGTGATTTTAATTGTCCTAATCATCTTCACTTCGCTGTCTTCAGGTAAGGCTGATGCAGAGAGGGAAAGAGAAAGGTGACCTCTGGATGGGTTACCAGGATACAAACTCTAATATATGCTTTGGTATTGTTTTCTTCTGTGCAAAGAAGTTGCAGCTAGAACTGTGCCTGTGATTTCCATTTGCCTGTATTTTTCCTGTTTGATCATTGGCAGATGGTGACCCTGTTAGTTTTCAAGCAGCTTGATACACTAGTTTCTTAGCAATTCAGTGAAGGTTTGTTTCCTTTGAATAGTTGAGATCTTCGTACTCATTAATGCTGTCAAAATGAATCAGTGTATTTCAAGCTGCTCCCCTCTAAAACCACAAAGGGTTCTTTTTGGAATTGCGCTGAATTAACATCAAAACAAGTGGAGTACTGATGTCTGATGCTATGCTCACAGAAGTAAAAATTTCAGTATTTTAATTGTAAACATTATTTATTCCAGGCAATATTTTTTTTAATATTAATAGATCACCAGAGAGCCAAATGCTTAAACATCTGGAAATGACAATGTTAGAGATGTTGTAGTGTTTTCTATGCATTCAGTCCTGGTTTTCATTACATGGTATAAGATTCTCTCAAGTTACATAACTGCATGCTATTTTTATATATAATAATCACTTTTTTCCTCCTTAAATGCCTAGTATCTTCTTGATGACATGTTTCGTAGTAGAAGGCATTTAATAGGAAGAATACAAAATAAGTCATAGTACATCCAAGATGGAATAATTGGAGCCTAAAGCAAAAGAGGAAATTTTGTTGACGTGTCTAGACTACTTAGGATGTAGCTTCATAGTCAGTTTAAACCAACCAAAACCCCCGACTTCTCCTGGAAAAGGAGGTTTCACCTTCTCCTCCACTTCTAATTGCATCTGCCTTCTTTCTGCTGGCACTGTTTTGTTTTGGTTTTTATTGGTTACTTAGTTTTCAGCTGGAAAAAGATCTGACAACTGAATAGTTCAGTTCTGCTACAAATTTACAGGGTTCCTGTGCAGGTTATTTAATCTCTTTGACATCCAGAAATGAAGATAATTCTTACTAACTTCCTGCTTGGAAGAGGTAGGGTTGTAAGGATTTTGTTGTTAATGCTTATTCAATACTCTGTTCAACATAGTACATGATTCTTCATGGTCAATAACCAAATTGTCCCTAGTTTCTGTCTTTCATGGTGGGTGTTGTCATGGAAGATAAACCTCTCTATCTTGAGGGAAGTGCAGCGAGTTACTTGTCATTGCTGAGGCAACACTTAGATGGTACATTGTTTAAAAACAGAAAAAGGTCCAAGTCACAGAATTGCCGTCATAATTTCAAATAGTCCCACATCCTCATTTCCTGGATTAAGGGATTTGGTTTACTCTGTTATAAAGTGGCATCTAATTGTGAACTTCTTCCAACTTAATATTTTCATACTTCTCCTCTGATGTAAGGTTTTCTGACCCGGGAGCTCTGATGTGCATCTTATTATTTAAAATCAGGTAGTCCTTGTCTGAAAAGAACATGGGGAGGAAATACTGTTCTAACAAAGCATGGTGCTCAGTGCTGTGAGACAGCTGGGACTTGGAACACCAGTTATCACCTGATTAAAAAACAACAATCCCCTCTCTAAAGACTAAATTCAACAAAGCTAAAGCAACTTGATCCCCTACCACCAACATCCTCCCTCCATACTTCTTGTTCTTTTGCAGGCTTAGTTCTGACTCTCTAGAACTTTGTAACAGAAATATTAAGATTGGTATGCATAAATTATGCATGGGAACATGTGTGTATGAAAGCACCAGAGGAAACAGCAAAGCAAAGGTTAAAAGAATGGCCTGTATTGATAACCAAGGACACAATTGACAGCAATAAAACTGATAAACCCTGGTGAATGCATTGTTTACATCAAGAGTAGAAGGTCTGTGCTCTGATAAGGTCACATCACAGTTGGCTTGTCAGGAGAAAAACTGCAGTCTGATACCAGGGAGATGGTAACAAAGTTACCCTACATTGTAAGTGCTATTCCTCTTCTTGCTATCCCAACAGGAAAACAGACCATAGCCATACAGATGTCCTTGCTTTTGTTTCCTCGTTTTGGGTGGCAACCTGGCCTAAGATTCGTGGAGGATGAAGCAAGGAAGATTCTGAGGCAAAAGATCATGCCATAATAATTGTTGATTCTTGAAAAATCTACCTAAAAGCTAGTTTGTTGCTGCCACTCAAGAGGAAGCAAAGAGATACAGTAAAACAACAAACATTCATTGTCCTCCATGTTGGGCAAAAGTCATCTTGGTCAGATTGCTTGGGCATACCTCTTGGGTGCCTTTAAGTATGTGGATATGTGAGTGTGAGTGAGCAGAATCAACTTACTTGTCAAGTTAAATAAAATAAAATAGCCTCCCTCTTCCATAAGGTCTTAAACTGAGGGGTTTTTTTCACTAAATCCTACAAATCTTGACTTCTTTTTTGATCCTACAGGGAAGAAATTCCGATGGTGCACCCTTTCTGACCTAGAACAGAGGAAGTGTGCTGAACTGTCCAAAGCACTTATGGCTGTGCTGCCCCTTGCTACTGTCAATTCGTTTGCTAGGATTTCTTGCATCAGAGCCCACAATACGTATGACTGCATTGATAAAATCAGGGTGAGTTCACAGAGATTTTTAAAACTGATTTTGAGTCCAAATCCTCTTTTGAAGAAGTAACTGGTAAACAGAATCCATGGGAGAATAAAATGATACTGAAATGATGGTATTGCATATATGACAAAGTACATGGTAGCTTGAGAGGCAAGAATTAAAACCCATGAGCATTCTACTAGATGTACTGTTTTACCCCAGCTAATGTCCTTGCAATCTCCAGGAAATAAGTAAAAAGCTGCTTGGAAATAAATGGACAAAATCAAACTACTAAATTAAAACTTGCTCAGAGCATTCCCCTTGCTTGTGGGTTTTGGTCCTAGTCTGACTATAATGAATATTTTCCCTTTCTTCCCTGCTATTTTTAGTCCTTAGTCAGTCTTTTCTGAAGTAAAGGGTAAAGCCTTTTTTCATATAAAAATCTTTAATTTGAATAAAATTAGACATCAGACCTTTTGTAAGTGTAAGCTCTTGTAATTGACCAGTTCTGAAATGAAATTTTTGTAATGCTATATGCTTTGAAAAAAATCACTGATGAAAAAGGAAGATAAGCATTTGCTGTAGAATAATTTCATTAACATACCTAAAACTTGATTGGGATAGAGAATTTCAGTTTCCATTTTCATTCAGTCCCAGTTGCCTTCAATGGAGTCCAAATCTGACCTGGAAAACAAAACAAAGAAAATCTTTCTTGTTGGTTCAGGGAATAATTTACTTCGTGTTTTCATTCAGTCCTGCAACCCTTGTTAACAGACTTAAGTTCCACTTTCCGGGTTATGGAAAGGTTATAGCCAGGAGAACTCTGAGAAGGATTTGGGGTCCTGGGGGAGCAGTAGGAGGAAATAGGGGTTGCCTTTTTCTTCAGTTGGCATCAGAATTGTGTTTTTGGAATGGAAGGCCCAAAGAAGAGGTGAGAAAGGATGTTACTGGAAAAGAACTGGTATTTTTTGAAGGTAACTCAGCCTTCATTGCTAACATTTCACCATGCTTAGTAGCAGGGATTAAATTAAAAACAAAGCAAATGCTTGTAAAAATCACTGGTTACTAATTCTCAGACAGAAACTCCACTTCTTTTGAGGGTTTTGCTGTTATTTTTAAGGTGAATAAAGCAGATGCTGCCTCCTTGGATGCTGGAGACGTTTACTCTGCTGTAAAGCTATATGGTTTGACAGTGGTGGCAAAGGAGATCTATGATCAAGGTAGGTTCATAAAGCAAAAGAATAAGCTGTACTTCTGATTTGGCTAATAAATTGCTGTGCAGTGAAAGGCAAAGCTCAAGAATTCTTGAAAAAAAGTCTATATGTTTTCATTAACTTTATAGCAGTATGGAGGTGACTAATAACTGTTTCTAAAATACTTAGTGATGACGAATAAAATACCAGTGGTGCTTTGTATCTAGTAGCCTTTCTGCCTGTGGTACTGTTACTATGACAAATTGTCTGTATCTACCCCTGCCCGCAGCACTAGTGTACTGGAGTTCTACATCTTGTAGGGAATAAGAAGGGTTTTATTCCATCTGTGTCAAGTCTTATACCATGCTCTTTACTAGTGTAACTGAACATTTACTAGCAGTTCTTTAAGAGATTAGCTTCCCTCATGAATTAATTCTCTCCTTCTCACCCTAAAGAGACAAGAATATAAGGTGGAGAATCTTGTTATCGTAAGATTCTTCGTCATTCCTGGCAGACCTGAACAGTCTGTGCAATGAATGATTTATAAGGCAAGAATAAACAAGTCTCGGCCAAAATCAAGCATACAGTAGAAAATACTTGTGGGACATGAATCTGAGAAGGAAGCCAAATTAGCAGATGGATGTAGGAAGAGGCTAATAAGGGGATAGTATGAGAACAGAAGTGAATTTTGTTTTGGCTGAAGAACCATGAAATCATAGTGGAATTGATATGTTTCAGGTGGTAAGTATGTTCTGAGCATAAGACATAGGAGCTCTTTCCATTACAATACCTAAACAGCGTGATACACATGTTCAAAACTCTTGAGAAGCAATTGCATTGGATGATGGAGCTGGATGGTTTCTAAGCCTTTTCCGCCAGATTTTTACATTCTTGCTTTGCACATCACTTGCATCGCTCAGTTTGACAAGGTGCCGTGTAGCCAGTATATGGTAAAGTTCCTGGCATGAGTACCTATGTTTCACATGCCTAAGATTTTTTTTTTTTTCCCTTAGCCATGTTCACAGAAGTAGTTGAACTCCTGTACACAGATGGAAGCTGCAGAATTGGGACTTAGTTATTTCTGTTACATATTTTGTCCTATCGCAGGAAATTGTGTGTTTGCTGTGGCCGTTGCCAAACGAGGAACTCTGGATATCCGGAGGCTACGAGGTGCACGCAGCTGCCACAATGGAGCCAGATGGACATCAGGCTGGAATATTCCACTTGGCTTTCTCCTTGCAAGAAATGATATTTCCTGGGATGAGGCACAACCTCTGAGCCAAGGTGGGTGATAGGAGCCATAGGGCGATGTCTCTGCCCTCAGCAAAAGTGAGTGAAATGCAAGCAGATGTAGAATGAACTGAGCTATGTGGAAACTGAAGGGCTTTGTGGATGAGTTATCCTCTTGGAGCGTTTTTGATACTGGCTCTTAGCTCTCTTCAGAACTTTTCTAGTGATCTCAAAGCAGCAGAATTGTTACCAAAACAGGAAAGCTTTGTGTTCTGTATGCAACAGGGAACAAATCTTTGCAATATCTAGCCAGCACAAGGATGGTTTCAACCAAGCAAAATTTGATCACTCTGTTTCCAGCAAATGTTTCAAATTTGAAGTTTAGACAATGAAGCTGCATTTGTGATTTATTTATTTATTTTTAAAGCACCATAGTCCTAGTTATGCCCGTGATATGTTTGGCCCCTTTTCTTTCTTCCATTTTTTCCCATTTGACTTTTTTTCTTTCTTTTTGTTTTTTTTTTCCCCTACGTCTGCAGTAATCAGTGAGTATTTCAATGCAAGTTGCATCCCTGGGGTTGGTGTTGCTGCTCCTCGACTGTGTGCTCTCTGCCAAGGACAAAAATCCTATGTCAGAGATAAGAACCACTTCTGTGAGACAAGCAGTAACGAACCCTTCTATGACTCTGAGGGAGCCTTCAGGTGAGTTCTGTGACACTTGTACTGGATTTACCTTTGGGGAAAAAGAACTTGTGAGGGAGGAAAAGCCAGGTGACATGTTAATAGGATGGCATTTGTCTTCCTGCAGGTGCTTGAAGGATGGAGTGGCAGATGTTGCCTTTTTAGATCATCTAACAATTATGAGTGCCACAGGTAACCCTAAAAACTCAGATTCCTTTTAACCTCTGGCTGTGCTCTTTCCTGCATAGGAGTTTGGGGATTCGCCTATATTTTTGTTGTTTCCAGGGAAAATTCAATCCCTGCAAGAAGTTCAGTGGTATTTCTTGGCTTTCCACACAAGTCAGAAGGAAACAGAAAAGGAAAGAGTGAGCGAGCAGTAATTGCTCACAGGAGATTCTTAGAATGGGAGCAGACAGATGTTTTTGTACAGGTGATTTCTCTAGCCTAAAGACTCTGATGCAGCTGTCAGTATTTGCATTGCCTGAGTTATAAGATTCCTTTTAAAATTCAGTGTATTGAGCTGCTAAAATGTGCAGTTCCCGTATACCTGTTTTGTATTTTTAAACTCAGTTGAGCTCTGTATCGACGTTTTGAAGGTGGTTAGCAGTAGTATTTGTGGGTAAGTATTTTTAAACAAACATATTTACAGGGGTACAGTTTAAAGAGTATTTTGGAGTACCTCTGGCTGAGGTCCCTCTCTTTGTTAAGAGAAGAGCATATCAAAGACAACTTTCCCAAGTGTGCTTGGTACACTGTGCTGCTTGCATAATCTTTGAGCAACCTCCTCTGAAAAACGTTTTACCTTCTGTCTCTGTGCCTGCTGCCAAGTCATGTCTCACTTCATAGATTCATGAGTGTCCTGTTGTTTCAGAGTCAGAACAACAGGAATATGAACTCTTATGTCCTGATGGGACTACAGCTGAGCTGACTGAATACAGCACCTGTAACTTGGGCAAGGGGCCTGGCCGTGGCATCATCACCCGCCACAACTTCCAGAAGATCACCAACAAATTTCTTACCATGATCCAAGTGAGTGGATATTATAAGCTGTATGTCTCCAGACACAGGCTTTTCTTCCATCTTTGTGTGGAGGTTACCACCCAGTTTGCCTTCTTTCTTGAGAAATTTATAGTTAGTGTGAACAAAGCACTAAAAATTGGTTGTTCTGGGGAAGAATCCTGCATTGGCTTCTGGAAGAAGGTTTTACTTCTCTCTAAAGTGTTCTTCTGTAGAAGGCTGGGAATAAATAAGTAAAGAAGGGGAAGATGCCATAACACCCAAACTGGAAAATGGGTAATGATGTTCATCCTGCCCTGGAACTTACGTGAATTCTTATGTAGCTGAACCATAGGTTCAGGCAGGGTTTACCTTTGTTCCTCTCTTTTTCTCAACTTACAAGTAGTATCTGTTACCTTGACATCCAGGAATCTGTTTGAAGCTGAACCTGAAATGCATATTTAAATGCAAATTTAAAGAATTTATGAAGCTCTCCAGCCCTTAAAATAGTTCAGCAGACGGTGAATAATTCAACCCAGTGGGCTGGGTTGTACTGTCACGCAGACTCTGGTAGATAGCAGTTGTACAAAATCTCTTCTTGATTGAGAGATCTTCATATACCTTTGTCAGTGCACTTATTAACACATATCTTAACTGTGTTCCCCCATACATAGCAATGGCTATGCAGCAGTGTTCCTAGTACACTTCTCAGTGCTTTCTTCTCTTCCAGTACCATCGGGCTGAACAGAACTACTTTGCACGTCGTACTTCCCCATCATAAATCACAAGATACCTTGCACCCCTTTACTGTACTGATCTTTATCACAAATGTTTCTCACTCAGCTATGCTCCCTCAGTTGTCTTTCTAGGGTAGGAGACATTGGGCACAGCCCAATAAATTGGAATAACTAAGATGGGAAAAAATTCTTCAAAAAGGTGAATCATATAATGCTTTTAGGACTGGAACCATCCACTCACTGCAGTACCTGCGGGCTTTGTCCCAGTGTGATGGAACCCTGAGTGCTATGTTACAAACCATTGATATGAAGGGAGGGGAGGATGAGGCTGCCTGTTACTGGAAGGATGAGCAGATTTGTTGCAATTAAAAGTGTTGTTCTTGTCCTAGCGCCTCTTTGGGCAAAAAGGAAAGGAAAGAGCCAGGTTTGAACTCTTCACTTCAGCACCCTTCGGGGGAAAGAACCTGCTGTTCCAGGATGCCACTCAGCACCTGCAGCTTCTCGAGGACCAGCTAGAAATTGCCTATGTCCTTGGTCTGGATTATGTAGCTCTCCTTAAGGGACTAGGCCATGAAGGTGAGAAGCCTTCCAGAGGACTGTAGCTAAGGAAAGGGAAGAAAAAGTTCTCTTTCCATGTTATTCCTCCCTGCCAGGCACAAGTGCATAGACCTAAATGTCCCCTTAACAAAGAACAGATTGGTGCATAGGTGTCCTGGTGTCACTGTGCTCCTTCCTTCTAATGCAGGGAGCTCTTTGGACAACAGTGTTGTGCGCTGGTGCTGCATCAGTGACGCTGAGCTTCGCAAATGTGAGGAGTGGGCACTGAGCATCAAATCCGACCCATTAGTCTGTGTCCAAGCAACTTCCATGACCAAATGCATCGAAATGATCAAGGTAGGAGACTCCCTCTGGTCAGAGCATGTGATAAGACCACACAGGGTGTGTATGTCCTTGTCTGAGCTGAACAAGAGGAGAAAAACCTTGTACACTAGAGGAACCAGTGGGAATGAGAGGGAATTTATGCAGGGAAATTTCCAACCAGCGGGGAAGTACAGCTGCTTGTTTACACAGTGCATGCAAATCCTGTTTTTCTTATTTTCTGTGCTGTTGGCAGAGTAGTGAGGCAGATGCAGTCACCCTGGACGCAACACATGTCTACATTGCAGGGAGGTGTGGCCTGGTACCTGTAGCTGCAGAATGTTATGGTAAGTTCTCGTGTGACCTTAGCATAAGGGAGGGAATCAAAAAAGTACCGTTAAAAATATAGTTAGATTTCCACAGTTTGTGATGTTTTGTGATGGAAGCAGGAATCAATATATATGTCCAAATACTCTTCCCAGCTCTTCTACTAACTGGCTCTAGCATTTGGTCTGGCTGTTTATTATATCTCTTCTGTAAAAAGGACAGAGATGCTGACACGGCTCCAGAGGGTTGCAAGGTTTTTGATGGGGTGCTGCCATGTGATAGGAATGACAGCAGTCACAAGATCCTTAATGGTTGTCTCTCCTCTCCAGGGGAAGATTGTGCCCCGGCTGCTAAGAGCACGGAGGAAACAGGGAAACTAATTCATCTTAAGCGCAAAGGTAACAGGACAACTTTGAGAAGACAAAAGGTTTAGATTTTCCTGAGGCTGCCTSTAGGATTTATGTAGGAATGTATTTGCATGTTAGTTTGGGAAAGAAATTGCTGTGCATGTTCAGTAGGAGCTTTACAGTTAATGCTGGGCAGCTAGGACAAGAGCTTTGTGGCTAAGCAAAGAATGGAGATCCTCTACTGTAACTGAAGATATCATGACAGGATGAGGGAGGGAAGAGGGGGACTGTACCTGTCTGGAATACTTAATTGCCTTGGTATAACTGGTTGTTGTCATTGTTTCACAGCACTGCCACCAGTTTATGCTGTTGCCCTAGCTAAGAAAAATGCCAAACAGATTAACATCCGTAACCTTAAGGGAAGGCGATCCTGCCACAGTCACCTGTATAGTCCTGGAGGATGGTTACTGCTTTCCAGATACGCAGTGGGAGCTCTGGAGAACGATACTGAGAACTGTGACATTGGCTCTGGTAAGGGCTGCTCTGGGTTATCTGTTGACTAGACCACAGAAATCTGAAGCCCCAAATTTGGGAGTAAAATGGAGATGGGGCCATGAGGATTTGACGAGCAAGTGACGATTGCAGTCTCAGAGGGGGTTGAAGCAGCTCTTCCTCCTATCTGACTATGTGTGATTCTTCACACTATTTAGCCCTCTTCTTGCTAGCTGTTAGGATTGAATTCCATTCCTGTCTTTTCCCATGTGTGAAGAGGCTTTGGAATACCTTGTCCTAATCTCACCTCAGTTTTCTCTACTCAGTTTATCAGAATTACTTTTGGAAGGGCTGCATGCCAGGAGCAGATGGAAACCTGTGCAAGGTGTGCATTGGAGACAGTGAGGTGGAAGGGGCTCGAGTATCTAGCAGATGTGCTGCAAGTCACAACGAACGTTACTATGGCAATATGGGAGCACTCAGGTAAGCCTTTTGTCAGAGTCAGAAATGCAGAGCAATAGCCAGAATTGGCTTATTATTTTGCTGATGGTTTTCTTTGGAGTATTTTTTTTGTTAAGCAACGGGCTGTATAAACTTTTGCTAGCGTGTATTTTGTTTCGGTGCAGTTGCTATGGGATGTTCAGCTGATTGGTGATTTAAAACAGTAATGAAACCATTTCCAGAGCAAGACAATGCTTCCAAACATGTAAGGCTTAGAGCATTGGTACTGACTCATTAGAGAGAAGAGGTGAAAGATAGTTAGAAGGTCAGAGAGCAGAGGTGCTGTGGTTAGAAGCAGTGTAGGGTACAGGAGGTAATTAAAAAGACTGGAGATATTAAAAAAACATAGTTGAAGCAGAGGCAGAGAAGAGTATTAAAGATGAAAGCACTCCTCTAGAATATATATAAAATGCATTTAGTTGAATTACATTCTCTTTCCCGGCTAGGCACAGGTGAGGCTGCATGGACATCGTGCCACAACTTTGATTTGGGAGCCGCTTTAAGGGATGAAAGGGATTGTCTTATCAAATATGTGAACACTGTCCACCAAGGTCTATACTGACATCACTAACCTGTTCCATATAACCACCAAGTAATTACAGATGAGGGGGATACTTCCAGCTACTCCTGTTTCAGCTTCAGATGACTGTCTAAACATCAGTCATCATGTAGTGGCTGTCTGATAACCTCGTTTTTTTTTCCTGCACTAGGTGCCTAGTTGGCAATCCCAGTGGAAGAAACTTCGGAGATGTAGCTTTCCTGGAACACTCTAACCTACTCCAGAACATAGAGAGTGAGATGCAGATATTCTCTTTTCCTTTGAGAATGTTCATTAGCGTCAGTTACTTCCCACACAGTGACTATCACTCGTGAGGATCAGCTTTTACAGGTTTAATCTAGGTCCAAGAAGTTGTGTTTGTGAATGGAAAATTGCAAATGGAAAATTGCAAGAACCTTCCTGCACGTAGGTGTTCCAGTAAAGCTCAAAGTTTGGATACTGTTCAGTTTTAGAGAGGAAAGAGGAAGAATCACTGAGTGCAAAGATCAAGGTGTGTGTTGGGAGAGTAATCATCCTTGGAGACTGCACAAATTTTTGGAAAGCTCAAAGCTTTAAAAAGCAAGTGACTCTTCCCACCAGACTTTCTCCCATAGGCAGCCATAGTGCATGTACCGTTGTTTTTAATCAGAGTTTCAAGAATAAAAATGGCAGATAAGGGTAATGCTGTGGGCTGTTTGTGCTGGGAGATGTTCTATGGCTTCATCGTGACATGGCAACTTCCTCATGTTGTTTCACAGGCACTTATGGAATAAACAGTCCAAATAGCTTAATAGGTAAAAATACTGCAAATTATTTTGCCTTTCACAGTTTCTAAAACAACATTGTTACTACACTGTGAAATGTTTAAATTCCTCTGGGAAATACTGATCTTTGCAACAGTATAGGATTTAGTTGATGAAAATGGTTTTGGTTACAGTAGCTTAAATCCCCTCAATTTCTTAAATTATGCGTACTGCTCTAACAGCCAAAATATGCTGCCTTTTCATAGAGGTGAAGAGAAAGGAACGCCCATTTTGTTCAGCCTCATAAAGCACACTGAAATTCTAATTTAGGCAATTTAAGTAACAGAAAAGATTTTTCTAAGAGAGGAATCTCTCTAAAATCAAGTGGAGGTATAAGGGCCTGGAAACCCACAGGAATTCATGCAGCAATGAGCAGTTTGTTTGGGGAAGCAAAGGATATGGAGGCTGAATTGCTTTGTTTTCAGAAAGTGATCTGATTATAGATGAAGATGAGGCATGATAAGCTGTTCGTATGCCTTGATGTTACTCCAGTTTTCAGTTGATAAGTGCAGCTTAAGTTCACTGACCTGTTTCCTCAGTGAAAGCACTACCCTGTTCCTAATAAATGACCATGTAGCATGCTGCATTTGTTTTGAACATATTGACTAAACTTCTTCCTCTCAATTTTTAACATTTTGCATGAGATTCACCCTGTCTTCTGCTTTCATTTTTTAAAAGCATTTGCTTTCACTTCATCTTCTTTTCAGATCTGGACAGCTCTGGTTGGGCAAAAGGTTATACCCCTATTGACTTTGAACTCTTGTGTCCGGATGGAACGCGTGCTGCAGTCACAGAATGGGCAGGCTGTAACCTTGGCCCCATTCCCCCCAGCACAGTCATGACTCGACCAGTGACTGTCACTAAAATCTATGACTTTCTAATGAAAGCCCAGGTAAGGCAGATAACAAGGAAAAAGTTAGCATATTATCACTTGTTATGTATGACTGCTGAAAACCCTTTCAAGATCAAAAGCTTTATATACTAAATACATAAAGTGCCTTCAGGTCCAATATGAAAGAATTAAGAATGTGCATAGGAGATTGAGAAAAAAATTATTTGGATTCTCTAAAGGGGCATTTTAGCACCAGTTGCCATTCTGCAGTGGTCGTACTTTTGCTGAGAAATAAGCCACTGCAAAACTGCATCTTTTTATATGAATAAGGACAGTGCTAGGTGAAAGTGGAACCTTTTTTCTGCTAGATCTTGCCATAAAACTGAGGGTCACAAGCTTAACCTTGCTATTTATGATCCAAGCTGTGGAACTTATTTCTTTTCTGTTTAGGAATCTCTGGGAAGCAAACTGGATTCTGAATTCCATCTCTTTCAGTCATGGAAGTATGGTGAAAGTGATCTGCTTTTCAAAGACACTACTCAGCACCTTGTTCATGCAAGTCACATGAGCTATCAGGAAATTCTTGGAGTGTCTTTCTTTCAACTGGCAGAATCAGTGTTAAATTGTACTCCTGCAGGTAAAGTCAACTTCTGAATTTTGAGTTAGAGAAAAACGCAAAGCAGGAAGCCTTCTGTGCATAGCTATTGCCCTTTTGTTTTGACTGAATGGAGAAGTATGTTCTACATAATCCTGTTAGTTACAATCTTCCAAGAAGTACTGTGTTTGGAGCTCCTTTAGAGCCTCTTACAACTCCTGTCCAAAAGCACTGAAACTGGAGCTCTGCAGGAACAGAATAACCAATATATTTTAGAGCAAATATGAGGTTATTGAAGTAGGATTGGTTTACTCCCACTCCTCTGAAATTTTTCCCTTCAATTCCAAAGATCAGTTCTGGGAAAAGGGAATATAATATTCATTTGGATATACCAAACTTGGCAAAAAGATAAGAAATTTTATATTTAATTCTTGAATTAACCTAGAAATAAGTTAAATAATTTCCTTTTTAAAAAGAGTACACTAGAGAACTCAAGATCAAAACCTTTATAAACTTAAGGGATGGCTTTTTCATTGTTTTCCACTGAAAGCTGTATGAAGTATGCATTTAGCTATCACAAAAACTGAAACTGTCTATGAGCCAGGGTCAAGCTGTTTTGGGATCTGAAAATCTGTATTGAAGTAAATAAGGATTACACAGTAAGTTAGACTTCTGTGAGTCTAAGTTATTAAAGAACTGAAATTCGGGGAATTTTTACCTCTATTCTGCTGTTTTAGTGAATAGTATCTGAAGAATTTGTCATTTTTAAAGCTGATAGCATCTTTAAGTGCATACTTTCTTACTGGTTTGTAGGCATCTTAGACTTCTGCAAACAGGATATCTGTGCATCCTCATCAAACTGACAGCTAATACTGAGGCTTTGCAAGGCACATACACCACCATCAAAGTTGAAAACAAGGAAACCTGCAAGTCCAACCTATCCGACGCAATCAGCAAGAAAAGTCATCTCTAGAAATGTATGCTGAATACTCTTTTTTTTTTTTTTTAAAGCAGATTTTATGTTTATGATAATGTAATACCACTCATGTCACCCCTTTCTTGTTTGGAGCATGGCATCATGTGGAACAGCACAGGCCAGTCTGCATAACCCACAGTACAGAACTAGGATCAGCAATTCTRTACAACTACTATGGAGAAATCAGCATTTTTGTGGAAATAGCAGGGCCGATACCATGGACTAAAATACAGACTGTCATGAGTGGCACAGGTTAGTCAGTAGCAGTTTGCCTTGCTTGTCTTTTAAAAACTGTTTCCATGCAAAACCAATCAACTGACATTTTGGTAGTTGCAGCATTGTCCTCCTGTATTTGTGATTTTGGTTGCAGCTAGATAGTCCTTGCTGAATACACACACATACTATAGGTTATATATGTAATTGCTATCAGAATCAGTAATCTTTTCTGCTTTTAACTGGGAAGAATGTATTTGCTTTTTTAACCGAGGATTTACACTAGTAAATCAAAACATTTTTCTCTCACAAATTAATGTATTAAAGCATTTAATAGCCAGCAGAACTGGATGCTTGCAGCCTGAAGGTGAAGGAAAGCAATGGGTATTCATCCTTGTCAAAAACTCCAACCATTAGTTTATAGTACTTTGACACTTTGAATCTATGATTCTATGAAGTGTCAAAATGTGATTTATCAATTAAACAGCATTGGTTTTACAAGCAGAAACTGCCTGAACATGATACGAAGTCTTTTGAACAGAATGTATCATGTATTCATTTTGCCTGCTAGTGAATGAAGATTTAGCGTGGATGGCTCTTCATGGGCAGGCTCATTTCAGTTTGCAAGAGTGTTACCACCTTCTGCCCCTATGCATCCTGAACCAGGCAAGGTTAAGATTTTTAATTTAAAAAAAAAAAAAAATCCCTCACTGTCCTGGTTTCGGCTGGGATAGAGTTAATTTTCTAACCCTAACTCTATCCCAGCCGAAACCAGGACACTCACCCAAAACTTTCCAGTCCTTGCTACATGTGTTGCAGTTGTATTAACCTCAGCTAGAATAAATGAGATGCAAATAGTGAAGACAGGCCAGCTGCAATACAGTCAATGTATCTGCCATATAAAGGAAAAAACAAAAAAAACCCCAAACCCCTCCACCAAAACCAACAGTGAGGCAGCAGTAAAGTACTCAGTTGTAAAATACACTACTAAGAATACCTGGTTTTAAACAGTTCGTTCCATGCCTAGCTTGTCTTTCCTGTTCTTTGACTTACAGTCGCCCCTCTCCTCCCCCTTTTCGCTTCCTGAGAAAGAAAAAAATTTGCACTCTAACCAGCAGCAAGGGGTTTAGATTCAGTGCATCTTAGCTGAGACTGTTCTGTTTTTCATTTTTCCCATTGTTTGACATTGCCTAATCAAACAACAGAGAGAGGATGCAAGTCCAAACTCATCTACCTTTCAGAGAAAAAGGGGAGAGGTAAATGGTAAATGAAGCAAGTCCCAGTATGGTAACAGAGCAAAATCCTCATATACTGTGTTGCAGCCAGCAAGCTGTAGCCCTGAAGAAGCGGGGAACATCAGGATGCTTGTTTAGGTCTCTGAGATGCTCCCTTGCTTTCTTTACTGGAGCTTACATGCCATCTGCGGGACCCAAGTAACACTGCACTTCAATCAGAGAAGGGAGTTATGAGAACACAGTGAAGAAATGCATCTGCCAGCTTAGTTTTGCCAAAAGCAGCATGCAGCTGAATAGCAATAAATTGAAAATCTGGATTATGCACAAGATTTTATGGGGGGGTGGGCGGGAGTTGTTTTCTGGCATAGACATTACAGATGCTTAATAGGCCTTTTTGACGTTCCTATGCTTCAGCTTTGGTTTAAAAGCAGCAGTCTGATGCCTTGCACAGACTGTAGTACATGAACAACTGGCCTGCTTCAAGCTTTGAATCTCTCAGTTCTGAACCTAGCAGAAACTGTCTGTGCTGTCCAGCTCCTGCTACTCTATTATCTTAAGAGATGGATGCTGTCTCAACGCTATGAACAGTAGCTAGGATCATGCTTAAAATCCCCCAGGTCTGTTTCTGTTCCTGTTAGAAGTACAGCTACGGATGAATGAACACTAGAATTGCTGCTCCATGCCTCACCAACAGCCCACCCAGCTACTTAACGGTGTTAATCTCTTTGGAGATTTGACCTTTTCCCCCCATGTATGCAAGACAGATATATCACGCATATTTACTGATACAAGCCTGAAGAAGGCCTTAAAAAAACTGAAAGGTTGTCAGAAAAATTTATTTCCATAAATTAAAAACACACACAAAAGAAACATTAAAATTTTAGATTCACACAATATTGAACAGAAACAAAATGCCAAGAGCATGATGGAGGCTAATGGCACAAGTGTACAAATTCTCATTGAGCTATTTGTTAACTTGATAGCATCATACAGACTTTTAATCCACAGTTACCATCCATATTCTAGAAGAGCACCTGGAACATAATATACCAAAGGCCCACCTCAAATCAAATACAATAAATGAGAACTGCTTGCAGAAAATCATATCCAGCAAGCATCAGAACTCAAATGCGTGCAGCCACAAAGCCAGCCAAGATAGGCAAATGCTGTAACATACATTTAAGTAGCCTTAGCTGCTCCAATCGTAGCATGATGAAAATAAGACTTTTTTTTTTTTTTTTTTTTTTTTTTTTTTTTTTTTTTTTTTTTTTTTTTTTTTTGGAAAGTGATCTCTCTACCTCCCATAATCAGCAAATTTAGCGAAGAGCTGCCTGGCTTTGCAAAACTTATTACTAAGAGTACATGGCAAAAGCTTTGCAATTCTTCTCAAGCTGCTCTAGTCATCATTCTGTGAGCAATATGTACAATGTCTTTCCATGATGATAAAAAAAAGAGAAATCCTCACTGGAGTGGGTTCACTTTATGAAAAGGCAAGTGTACATATCCTTCAGCTAGGGAAGTATGCAAGACCCCAAAAGATGTATCCTCTATACTTTTTTCTTTCAATTATCTGGGACAGAAGCAGCTCAGAGTGGCAAACACCTAGCTTTTGCACAGTCATCACTCCCAGTGTACAAGCAGCAGCCACAAGGAACAAGGCTGTTCCACGAGTGCTGCAAACAGGAACAGAGGTGGGAAAGGGAAACAGAAAAAGTGCACAAGCATGACTGACATCTGTATGCTGGAGGGGGGGAAAGAGATGCTTTGTCTCAATTAGCTTACATCTCTATCATCATACAAATACTAAACCAAAACAGAATAATGCTGTATATTTGGGTTTCCACAAACTAAGGTCTGGGACAAGCTAGGCAACTGCAACATCATTTTGTAACTCCTCCAATTATTGTAAACAAGAGAGAATGGAGTGTTTTCTTTGCTCTGCTCTCTCTGCTGTAGCTGTTAAAAAGAAAGCTAAGAAATGTTATTTCAAAGCAATCAGAAACAGGACAGAGCAGGGAAGCAGACAGAAAAAAAAAAAACCCAAACCAAACCAAAAAAATGCACAACCCAAAGGAAAAACCCAACACATTCCATGTTTTGAAGCACATTAGAGGTCTGACCTGGACCCAAGTTTCCTCCCTCCCCACCCATATCCTTGTTTCCTTAAAAGCCTCAGTAAGGTTACAGCTCAATTGTGTCACAGCACTAGAAGCCTCCCATATTAATAGAAGGTGAATGAATGCTGTGTAACAATCTCATTCTATAGCATAAACCCATAAAAATATATATCTCACTCTTGCTTCAGCTTCCAACCAGTCAATAATTGGGCTAATAAACCAGTATAGGGAAAGATTCAAACATTTTTTAAAAGGCAGTCAACCTTTATTTTTTAGGGATTTCTTTTTATAAAAATAAAGAGGATCAATTAAACTGTTCTCTAGCAGCCCAAATAGGTTAGCCGACCTTGCTGCTGAAATAGTATACCAATATGTTCAAAGTTTGCCTGCCTTGTTATTTTACCCTCAAAATCCAAACACTGCTACTTTAAGTGTGCACTCCTCTCTTTTCTTCAGTCTTCCTGATAAAGATAATTAGCCTCCAAAACAAGAATGTAAACTTCTAGGAATCGCAGCACATAAGCTAGGAGCAAAACCAGCCCAGATTACATTTCTTTCACAACTCAGGCACACACAGTGTAATAATCCTCTTCCATTTCTCTACTTTGAAAGCTCTGGAATTCAACAGATTGCTTGTTAATTTTTAGTCTTCTGTTCGGTCAGTAACAGAAGTAGCAGAGCAACAGAAGATAATGGTGGCATTTTCAGTCCTGCATTTATTGGGACTTTATTAAAAATACCCACCCACTAGATATTTGCTCATTTTGAAGGTAAATAGAAACTCTATTGCATGGGTAGGTAAATAAGAAAGTGCAAGTTTCAAGTGACAAATGAAAGAGAGAACAGACTAATTAAATTTGAGCATCCCAGCAATGACAACTTTGCCTGAATAACTTCTATAGGCACTAAAGGACAGAAATTACCTGAACAGCAGCTAGCATTCATTTTGAATTATGCTTCAAGAAGTTTAACAGAAGTTATCCCAGAAGYGAGCTCTCTTCCCTCAAAAGGTATAGTTGAGAAATTGCCCAGTGCTGCATCAGATAATTACAAATGGCCTTACATAATGGAAAAAAAAAAAAAATTCCACATGCTAGGAGGCTCTTTGTACAACACTAGCTATTATGTACAACAGTGCTGTACAGAGAACATCTAATTACGAGCTACATGAATTGTAAATCTAAAATGGTAAACCTCAAGACAGAAAAAAAATTATTTTCTTGTTGGCATTAAAATTAAGTTGATATTTTTACTGGAATTAAAATAACTTAAAAATGAATCTCAAAGATTTTGCTGGTGTTCCCTGCATACAGCAGCTCAGCTCAGTTAACTAAAAACCTCTACTTACGTATCCTGCAGCTTAATATCCTCGTGGGCTAATTACCTTTTCCTCTGGAGAAAAGGTTGGCATTAGCCAAGTAGTTAAAAACTCTACTATTTAGGAAAAATTAGTACTGGGAACAATTTTTTCTTAAAATATTACCTTTTTTTGAGCTCAATCATGTTAAAAGGTGTCCTCATGCAGCAAATAAAGAAACATATAAAAAGTGCAAGTTATTTAAAGTCTAGTTATGTGGAGCTTCTGCTGCCTGAAGCCAGGAAGGGCACAGAAACTCAGAAGGAACCTTCTAAGTAAACAGAAGGAAGAAACAATTGAAAGTAAACCAGACAGCTACTTTTAATTATTAAAAAGTTAGTGGTATATCAAGAATGTGTTTGCTAGAATTCATCTTTATCAAACACCGTATCTCCTCTGTCAGGTTCTTCAAAATAGCCATTACAGTAATAACAGCAGACTCAAATGTGCAAATGATCTGGAGTACAGAGTTCTAGCATCACTGAAGGTGCACTACTTCCTCCTTTACACTACTACTCTACCCCCAAAAGGTATTTAAACATAATTAAACATTAGCAGTAATTTCCAGAGGCTGGGGAAGGAATGGTAAATTGTATGTGGCTGTGTTACACTCAAACAGGGACCTAAAAGAATCCCTCCAATAGCATTTTAAAATAAAATAAAATAGCACCTTAAAGAGGGCCACAGCCAAAAACTGATCATCAGATATTAGAACAGAGTGGTAGAGTAATGTATGAAGAGGTCAGTAGATTTCTCCCAACAGGACTAAAATACTAAAGGAACTGATTGGACCATTTTCAGCTAAATGGCTCCCTCAGATGCTAGAGGCCTGCTCCTGCTCAGCCTCCTTTGCAAAAAAGGCTTCAAGGTCCATTAGCTTCTGACTCAGAAGAGCATCTAACTCTGCACTCTGTAGTGCAGCTTTTTTTGCTCGGGTGAAACTACCCACTGCTTTGATTTTGCCTCTTGTCTTCCTTTTCCGGGGAAGAGTAAAGTCCTGAAACTCTAGAATCCGCTTTCTCTTCTGCTGGCTGACAGAGATCAAGCATCCATTTTTCTCCTTGGGCTCTTCAAAGATTGTTTCCAAGCTCCTGGTAAAACCAAAGGATAGAACTCCTGAATACTCAAGAAGCAGTTAAGGACAGGGAGACTGGTGGATTTCATAACCCAGGTAAATACACTTCTAACTTTTACATTTTTACAGTCCCTCCACACCTCTTGTAATGTATACTTATCTACAGCTTACACTTCCTACAACCGCACATTACTGCTAGCTAAATAATTTGTTATTGGTGCATAGACATTTGGGTTGAATCTCTTTCTACCTGTATTTCAGTTCAAAAGCACAATTATAGAATCTTCATTTTATAGAATAAATAGATTTGAACATTAAAAAATGTAGCAGTCAATAGCCATGCTATACTTGATGACAGGCAGTTATTCTTAGTATTTTAAAGAATATTTAGTTGCCTTTGAATTTTGAAAAAGTAAGTACTGTACTTGGATGGAGGCTGGAATGAATGAGTAGATTACAAAAATATAAAAATCCATACTTAAACAGCTGCAAATTCTTAGTTCATATTCTATTTCACTGCTTTCCATACAAATAGTAAAAGATACTATTTTTGAATTAACGTTCTCTACCACTTTAAACTAGAGCAATTTATCTCCCCCTTAGCTTTCAGACACCTTTAATCTTCTCTCTCTCTCTGCCTAAGTAATTTACATTTATCTTAGTTTTCTCATTAGGAAGCAGAACCAACCTGGCTGGAGGAGGGGACTTATAGTTCTTGTTTGTGTAAATTTCTTCTAAACTAAATTCCTTCTTCTTAAGCCTGAAAAAGTAATGAACAAATCAATCAAGAAAGAAGAATTTCAAAGCTACCTCTCTTCACAACAAGCAGATTTACTAGAAACAAGTATGGTTTGCATTCTATGCCTAAACGCTAACTAATTATGCTTCACTTAAAACATAGATTTAGATTCTAATTGGGGATAGGGAGGAATGAAAAATGAGGTCGTTAAGTACCTAATTTCATACAGTGTTTTTATAAGGTCTGGGTCAAGACTGGCCATTTCTGCAGAGGTCAACGTTCCTTCTAGCATTCTACGATGTTTCGAAATAATGATGCTCAAAAGAAGAAAGGGAAATCCCTTCACAGGTCACTTTTTTGTGGAAGCTAAAAAAAGACTTACAGTTTAGCAGATTCATCTCTTGAGACTGATTTTAAAAGTTAGTTATTGACACTTAGCAAGCTGATCTCTGAAGAAATGCATTCCTTTGTCAAAGCTGGCACTTCTGTTTAAGACAGAAGTGAACAAAATACTAGATGACTGATTGGAAAAGCTTTATCAATATCTGGCACTGTGATTACCCACATTTACACTGAACTAATGTTTCCCTAAGATCATATACCACAAAGAACGGATTGCGAAGAACTCCAACATGATTTGCATCAACAGAACTTCCTAACAGATCACTTCATGTCACTGCATTGTAGAATGACTCATTTTCAATGTACGTTTATCAATATGAACTTCTTTAGAAAATCATTCCATTGCAGCTTTGTTTTTCACGTTTTGCCTAAAACCCAGTCAGTAGTTTATATCCAATAGTCCTTTATTTATCCTTTCTCACTTGGAAAAAGTTATGTTCAAAGACCAATTTCTTTCTTCAGTCTTTTATACAGTTGATACAGCTGTGTCAATCTTTTCTTATGGAGGAAGCAAACATCAGACATCACTCAACTGGGAGTGTACAAAATAGTGGTGGTAAGAGAAGCATTTATTGAAATGATTACATTATTATGCAGCACATGTAAGCAACAGAAGCTAGTATGAGTCCATTTAAAAGATACTGCTCACCTTTTTGGTTTAGGTAGTCCCATTGGAGTAAGGTTAGGGTCCGGTTTAGGAACAGTTTTCCTGATTCGGATCTGTGAGACTTTCTTTGGCCTCTTTTCTGGCTCAGTCTTAAGAAAGAAAAAAATAAAAGAAAAAAAAAGTTAAAATGAAGGAAATAATGACCACGCTAGTCAACAGAATTCCCTTTTATGTTGAGTATACATTATCTATAGAATAAACATTCCTCTTTGTTTTGCCACCTTCCTTCTGCTTGAACAAAAGAAAGCAGCAGCACAGACTAGGATTAACAGCCTGTTTTCTCTCCTCGTCTTTAGCAGTTACTAGACAATATTCATCATCAGCAGCTTCAAGTTCTGGGGAACCAAGAGTCTGAGATCTCTGAAATCTAAAATGAACTCACTTTTTTCAGTTCTGTGTCATCTTGGGATCTAAGACAGGCTGGAACAGAAGCATCAGCTTCATCAAGGGCATGGACCTGGAGCTCCGATGCTGAAAGCCTGGGGGGAGATGGCGATGATTCTGGAAGTGAGCAAGACTTTGGTAACGGAAGAGGGAATGAAGTTTCCAGACTGTAACAGAGGAATAAGGGAACATATGTAGATTAATACCCGATTTATGCTACAACAGCATTCCACGCTCTCAGGTGATGTTCCTACATTGCAATATGGGCACAAAAAGCAATGCAGTTCACAGAAATTGCCCAAGTAAGTGAACACTTTCTCCAGTACATACATAGAGCCAAAAACTGCTGCAGCCTGCATTGATACTGAAACAAACTAAGCTGCCAGTGTATTTGAACATCTAATTTTAAACCCACTCTTTTCCTTTTCATATAGTTAAACATGTTACAGCTCTATTTAGTAACTACTGATAGAAAGTGATTAGTTGTCCTTTTCTGCCAGCAAATTTCTTTGACACAACTATTAATTTATTACTTTTTGTTTACAGATGAATTTAAAAAGATAGCTTTTATATCTGCCATCCCAACGCTGAAAAAGAATAGAAGGAAGTTTCAGCACCTAACGTCCAGTTGCTCAGACAGAAAGAACATATATCCAACTAAAGAAACAAACTTCTATAGTTTCACATATTCATTTCATTTCAAGTGGCACAACATGGTTGAAAGTAACAGAATTGTTCTGTGCAATGATCTACATGGTGTTTGCATTAATGCCCCTCCACACTTCTCAATTACATGATCCAGTCAGTTTACTTCACTAACATTTTAATCAGAAAGCTATTCTTGAAGTGAACTGCTAAAAGCTGAAAGCCAAAACGACATAAGCAATGTCTTTCTGAGAAAGCTTATGATCCCACTACTCAGAATAAATATCAAAGTCCAAGAGACTCACCGTATCTCATGACCTGCAGTCTGTAGTGCTTCCATACTCTGTACAGGTAAGTGCGGTAACATGGCATAGCTGGTTCAAAAGAAGAATGAAAAAAGAAAACAAAAACAGACAGACAGAAATTAGGTCTACACTATAAAAAAGCTGAGGGAAAAATTATTAGTATAAACTGGACTGTAAGACAAAAAATGCTAGTATCAGGAATGAGAATAAAAGACTAAAACGATACAAGAGCAAGCCACATCTGCCATTTAGTCCACTAAATTTCACTGACAGCTTGTTAGGGAAATAGTCGTACTTTCACTTAAAAATGGTAGTGATGAGAAAAGGAAAAAAAAAGTACAGAAAGAGAGGGAGACAGTATTAATCTGAAAGTTGTAATTATTTGTATGGAAGTCTAGGTTCCTCATTCAAAACCCCCAGTTTTTAAAATTAAAGTAACCAAAAACCTTGGAGGATTTGGCTACTAAATAAAAAAGTGCATAGTAGCAACAGTAACAAGTGAAAGGAAGGATTTGCATAAGATTAACTCCCTATTGTCTCTAACTCCCACAATCTTACTTGAATATTCTTAATCGATTGGAATAACCAAAGGCCTTTTCATAAGGGTTGGTAATTACCATAATTCTACTTTTTAATTTTTCTGATTTTTAACTACCTTAATCAAAACAGGCAAAGATTTTTGTCATACTGGGAGCTGAAAACGCTTTTGTACTGCACCAAACATACTTCTTGTATTCTTGTATTTATATACCAAAAATTTATTTCATAGGAGATTTTTTTTTTTTTGAGTACATACAAATTTAAGAGAGATTTACTGCATTATCCCTTTGTCACTGTTCCTGTTAATATCTTTAAAAAAAGAAGAATTATTAGTTGATAAGAACAGGCTATCAATCTTCAGCAAAATGGAATCTAAAATGGTGTTAAATATTTAAAATGATAGGTTTTGTTCTTTATGTTGTTTTATAGCCAAACCTTTAAAATTAATTTTTGCTTAACTGTTTTAGGAATAGAATTTATTTGCTGCACTTCTTTAAACTTCTGCAAACAGTCTTTTCAACTCACTGTATGCTACAGTAACTTCACTTTAAAGAAAATCTGAGTGGGGGAGAAGAATTAAGTACCTCATACACATATTGTAAGATATTTTAGAGAAAAAACAAAGTGAGTTTTAGACTATTTTAACTTTCGGTTATTTTTCTCTTGAAGTGATAAGGTTTGATTTGGCTTCTCTCCCTTTGGGATAAAGATCATGCATAGCAAAAATTTGGTTTTCAAATTACCCTTTACGTCAAGGAATTAAATCCTCTTATACTTCAGCTAACTGGATATGCTGTAACAAGCTGCCTAGGAGTCTGTAGACTTAAGTATGGGAGAAAACACGAGAGCATAAGTCAGCTCTGATCTCCCAGTCCAAGGGTAACACGCCTCAACAGTACAAAATAATAAATTCACCTCATACACAGAAGTAAGTTTTAAAAAGTGTTTGTTTTGTTTTTAAGGAATGGCAACAATGTCTTATTTTTAAGTTTAGTGCTCAAACTGTAGTTTACTGGTATGATTACTTCCAGAGTACTAATTTGTACACTAGAAAATTCAGCCTGATATATTGACTCTTATGGAATGAAAAAGAACGCAGGTTCAATAGAATGTGCTGCGAAGTTTTCTCTATGCCATTATTCAACTTCATTCTTTTAGTGCAGACAACTCCCAGAATGGAGTAGTACTTTCATAAGCTCACTCACACCTTTGGTAGACATTAGAATTTATACTAACAAGTGATATACTTAAACTTTTAGGTACATTATCCGTTTATACAAAGCATTAGTTATCTGGCAAGATTTTTGGTTATACATATGTCAAGCTATGACATAAGATAAGCCAAATTCAACAGTTTTCTAGAGACTGACATATTAAACGAAAGAATTAATGAAATTGACTTTTCTACAGTGCTTATGAGCCTATACACTGTCCAGGAATCTCAAGACTATAAAATCAGGGACTGAACTGCCCCATGTCACTGAGGCATAAAGGGCAAAATCTTTGTCCAAGAGCATGCAAAAATCCTGTAACAGAGCTAGGAACCTCTTCTCTCATTCTGTTTCTTAGTAAAAAGATCTCAAATGCTGACAGCAAAGTTAAATTAAATATGCAGAGTAAATTTCAGTCCTCTTCCCACTCATAACGAGAATGACACACACATAAAAATTCATTACCAACCTGAACTGGAGCTACACTTGCTTGTGCCAACAATACATCGGGCACATACTATGAAAAGGCATAGCATACACAAAGAGGTTTCAATCAGCATAGAACAGTCATGGAATACAATTGAAAATTTAAGTGAATGCCACCCCCCGCCCCTTAGGATTCTTCCTAATCTGATATTGAGCATTTTACAGTGGTTCCAAGTGGCACTTGTGGCTCAGACCTCTGAAAAAAACTTTCCTACCTCAGAAATCCAGTTGTTCTGCAGTCACTCTGAATAGACCTAATGAAGTAGCTCACCTTTCTGCATTATATATTCTGATGCATGGTGTGTATATTTTGCAAGGGAGAAGAAAATAGAGTTAGCCATTCTGCCAAAACAGGATAGTATTAAAAAAGTGAAGGCAAATATATTTAAATTCAGCTAACAGACTGTTCTGTAGGGAAGAATCTTCCATGTTGAGCCATTTTTGGAGCAGAATGTGTAGATTTGGAACAGGGAAACCGACCCTCCAATGCAAGCTGCAATTACCCTCTCCCTCCCAAAAAGGAGCAAGTACATACCCTACACATATTTCAATCTCAGAAATAAGTTGATGGGTTTTACCTGTTCTCGATGCCCACACTTGGCTGCCACTTGGAGTGACTGGAATGGAGAGGAGTGATTTCGGAGGGACGGGCAGAAGGACCATGCTGACTCCATATGGATAGTACCCTGCCCAATGAGTATGGCAATGAAGAAACGAGGTCATCTGATACAGAAGTTGGATACTTTGCCCCTTTCAAACCCTGTGCGAATTGTGATATAAATAGTCTCTGGATGGTAGGAATATGACTAGTTAAGTTTCTTCTTCTCGTCCAAATCCTGTAACATCCAGGGGAAGAAAGTGCTAACACTGTGTGAAGGCCAAGCATGGAGCAACCTCCTCTTCTTTCAGCTATGGCATTTTGTCCATGGTCAGGATGAATGGCAACAGCCCTTGGGGTTGTTACAGAGAGAGAGGAATGCAGCTCATTATCTAGACTGGAATCTTCCTTGAGAGCTCTTGTATCTGAACAGCTCCGAGACAGGAGAAAAGAGAAAGTCCACTTTGAAGGCGGTGCTGGCCTTTCTCCCAAAACTGGCCTGTGATGTACAGAGTGCTGGAATGTAATCCCTGTGAGGTCTGTCACAGGACTGGAGTCCAATTTTATGTGAAAAGAAATTGGGAAAACTGGGGTATCCAAGAAAGAGGTTGGAGGCTTGTGGCTCAAGTCTGAAAAAAGTATTTTGGTAGATTCTACAGGATAAAGTGCCAAAGGCTGAAAGCTGAACATCTTGGTGCACCAACTGTCAGCCCAGCGTGAGTGTAAGTTCCTGTTAACGCAAGAAAAGGCTTCCAACAGATTTTTAGATCTACGTTGGCTGTAGCTCTCAGCCACTGGAAGAATTTCAGAAGAATACGGCAGAGTTTCTAAGTTATGGATACTTTTGGCAGGTGCCAGGAGTTTGCTGGCCATTGCAGACAGCTTGCTCAACAATGCTGGTTCTTTGGTACTTTTTCTAAATTTCAAGCTGTTCAACAAACTGCACCTCCTGGCCCTCTGCCTTGGCATATGCACGAATCTCATGGCTGTTTCTGTTTCCATTGTCGGTGGTTTACATGGAAAGTACGAAGATTTGAGAAGTGTGTTTTCCTGCTTAGGGAATATTTCTGGGGGAATCTCAAAAAACGGTGAAGTTTTATTTTTTTTGCTTTTTCTTACGGTTTTTAGCTGATATGATGTGGAAACTTTTTTGCATGTCCTTCCAGGCTGTCTTTTTAATGGGAAAGGTCCTCTTAGTTTATTTGTAGTTCCAAAGGCACCAGGGATTCCATCATACCCTAAATTAAGGTTCAGGTTTTCCATTTCTGAATCCTGAGTCTTCAAAAACTGTGAACTAATAATATCTGTGGTAATCTTTGGCCTTTTGACTTCTTGTAAAGTGCTACATAGTTTATTTTCACTGCTTCTGACAGCAAAAATCTCCTCTGAAGGACCTTCAAACGTCTTATTTCTTGATGTCACCAACTCATTTGAAGAGCTGCATAAGAGTACAGAACTGTGCAACATACTTGGTTGCAGTGTGATTTTTGCTTTCTCTTGATATTCTGACTTCTGTTCTTCTTGTGCCTTGTCTGACAGATGTACTTCTATCTTCTCATACTTCTTCTTTCGTTTAAGTACCTGACATTTCTCTATTTGATCAAGTCTCTCTGAACCCAAAGCCTCATTTTCCTTGCAAACTGAATGAGTTGGTATAGTGTCCTGGCCTTCTGTAATCTCCTTTACATTATCTTTGCTCTGTGCATTTAATTTGTAAGGCACACATACGTCACTGCAAACCACACAGTTTGGGCATGATTCTTTGCAACTGTTTGACGGTTTACTCATACACGGATAAAATGTGGGTGTTGTATTATACTGCAATTCTGGTGAAGTTTCTGCGTCAGATGCATCTTCAGCTTGACAATCACGCACAGTTTCTGAAAGTAGACTGGTACCTGCTAAGTTTGTGAGGTTTGTAGCATTTTTTCTTTCTTTTGAAAGATTATTTAGGTTAGATCTTGGGACTTCTTCCCAAACCTTTCCATAATTCTCAGTACTGAGAGGGACTATTTTGCTACCAGACTCTTTTGAATCTTCTAACAAGGCCCACAGACAATCTTCTCCATCAAGAAAAGAATCTATGGGCAACTTTTTTCTAGGGGCTACTTCTCTTTCCATCTTCTCTTCTACACATGTATTCTTAAACTTCTCTCCACAGTGAGTACTTTTTGGCGAGGTCACATCCACGTCTTCTACAGTTAGCATGCTATGCCCCTCATCTCTCAGACTTTCTTTGCTGCATGCACAAACTCTTGAGCTTTTTGCACCGTTCAGAAAGCTAGTTGCTGTTTCATTCTCTGAAGATGGAATCTCAGTATTGCTGGCTTTTCTCTTAACAGACATTATTACAGAAAGAGGTTTTGTCACTGAAGAATCTTTGCTAAAAACGTTGGCTGAAGACGAATCACGATTATCTATTTGTGTATTCTCAGATGACAGCTTTTCTTTCACAGGCAGAGAGATTCCTAAGTTCAGAGCTGACGGTGTTTCTGAATCTGCCCGAGTCTCATTAAAAGATTCTTGGATGTCAAACTTTCCAAAATGGGATGGACCAATACCCTTTTGAGCATCAGTTTCTTTACCAGGCTCAAATGTTAACTGTGGGCAAGAGTTATTTAAGATAGATTTTATTCTCAGACTTTTTTTGTTTTCTGTCTCTGAAAGCACATTCATATTTTCTGGCTTATATGACAGACTCCCATGAATTGATGAGAAGGGCAAAAATCGGGCACTAACTGCATTTTCCTGGTCCTCCACCAACCACTTCATCTTTGGCAAAGATTGCTGCATTTTTTTTCCTGCAAACACTAGCTCTGCTTTCTCTTTTGCACATTTGATAAAGCAAGCATGCTGCGAGCAATGTGATTTGCTATCAGAAAAGCTTTCTTCAAGAGTTCCTTTATCTTCTCTTTGACATCCGTTCTCATGTTCTGTTAGTTCCATTGTCTTCTCCTCAATTAGATCACTGATGAAGCCCATGTATTCTGAGCAGTCTTCATTTCTCACACCATTTAAAGAGTCCAAATCCACTACGTTCTCTTTTAGAGTTCCTTGAAAACTGTCTTCTCTTGCATATTTATGAACTAACAGAGGCAGGTCGTCACCTGTTTTTAACACTATCTCTTCACTTTGACTAGAGCCAATTGATATTTTGGTTTCTTCCACAGAAGTAGCTGTAGTTTGTAAGCCAGTGTTTGGTTGTTTGTTTAAACTTTCTAAATGTTGCTTGCTGCCTGGAACTGGGCCATCAAACTCACTCTGACATGCAAGACACTGATGTTCCATTGGACAAAGGGTCTTTTCTGTTTGGCTAGCATGTCGTGTTTGAACATTCATGTTGTTGAGTAACGGACATGTATCACAGATTGAAGCACTATACTCAGAGGGATTAGCTGTGAATGATGACACTTCTTTCTTCTCATATGTGCCTAGTTCTCTCTTCTTTGGGCCTAATGGAGAGTTGCAAAATCCAAAATTATGAACACGGTTTTTTTTGTTCAAATATCTGACTAATAGCTGTTCACTAGTCTTATTTCTCCGATTGCCTTCAGGAGCCTTTGGAGAATCCACAGTTCTTATTTTACCAAATTCACCTGTCTGGAGAGCACACATGCCGATTTGTTCTTTTGCCTCATCTCTGTCACAAACAATTTCACTGCCATCTGTTACTTTACAAAGATCAAATTGTTTCACAACCTCCATATTCTTATTTGAAATCTCATCTCCTACCAAGGTAGCAATAGACTTCTCTGCAGTATAAGCTGAGCAAAACATGTTTTTTGCTGTGGAAATGTCATTTATCCCATGCAGATCTACACCTTTCTTGCTCCAGTCATCTTCACAAGGAAGAGATCCACATGCCAAAGGGAAGTGTGCTTCTGGAAATATGATTGCCTTTTTACTATTATATCCAGCTGAAGCTTCTCCTTCCAAATTATAATTTTCTTCAATCTTCTTATCAACCTCAACATTAAAAGAATGATTGTTCAGGAGAACATCATCTACACATGTACTCCCTGATAAAATACAGGAAGTACACTGGTCTTTTATACTTTGATTATTACAATTCCATGTGTCACTCTGTTCATTTTCTAAACCAGTGACCACACTCTCTATATTTCCCACTGAAGACTTCACATTCTTTTGGGAAATTTTGCTTGTCATATTAGGGTTATCAAAAGTCCTGGAACTTACTGAAGACTTGAATTTGTCTTTATGAAGCACAATTTCAGTGACTTGTTCCCCTGTTGTTCCAGAAGCACCAATTGATTCTTTTCCAGATAGATTATCCTGAGCCTTGTCTCTGCTTGAAACTTCATTAGCAGTACAAGGAGGACACTCATTACGATGAGGTTCTCTTGATTTTTGTGCAACAGGAGGTAGAGGTACATTTAGTGTATAAATCAAATTAGTTTCTTTGCCAGTGGACAAACTGTCATTACTATTAGCTTCTGTAGCTTCAACTAAACTGCCAGCCAACTCTTCTGATGTTGTATTACTCTCAGATTCCTTTTCAAGCAGTTGTGCCTCAGGTGAATCTTTTTCTAGCTTGGAACTAAGATCCAGACAGCTGTGGCTACTGGGAGGAGAAATTTTACTGGAGGTATTATAAAAGCATATGTCTGTCTGTCCAATTTCATGGGAAGCAATGTTGCTCGTTTCCATCAATAGACTATTTTCTTTTATATCATCCTTGCATAGATCACTGACAGAGATTTGCCACTGGTCCTTTTTCAACTTGTCACCTTCTGATGGGACCATTTTAAATTTTTCTTTTGAGAACTCATCAGGAGATGAAGCAACAGAACTAAAAACTGAAGAATGACAATGCTCAGAATTAGCACCCTCTTGAGCTTCAGACCAGCTACCAACTTCAACGTTATCTCCCACAGCAATTTTTCTCCGCACTTCAGCAGGCTCTTCAAATTCAGAGCTGTATGATTTACCTATACTAGCACTTACTCCCCTATGATCAATTTTAGCGCTAGATAATCCTTTGCTCCTGACCACTGAGACCGGCTCTACTGGTACAGATGTGGAGGTTCTATTTTCTACAAACCCAGTTCCATGATCATTGTGAGTCTGACTTTCGATGTTTTTGGGAAGATACTTTTGGGGGGTTTCATTGATAATTCCATGGACTGCAGTACTATTGTTTTCTAGTGGCATATTTCTAAAGTCCAGATAACAGATGCTTTTCAGAACTGAACATAAAACTTCAGAACTTTTTGTGGAGAGTGTTCTACAACTTTCTACTGCTGACAACCTATGAAGTTCATTATGTTTAGGTACAGGACCAGTACAGAAGTCATGAGCATTGTTTTCTTCATCCTGCTGGTAAGTCTGGCAATTAGCAAATGATGTACCGAATTCATTAACAGGATTTTGTCTGGGTAACTTTTCTTCTCTAGTCTCCAAAATAGATACAACATTAACCCCTGTTCTCAATGGCATGGCAGTATGGGCTTTCAGCCCATTATATTCATTTGTTTCTTGTGGATGCTCTGTGGCTGATCCAACATCCGTGACTTTAAAAGGCTCTAAAAAATCTAACGTGCTGGTTTCTGAAACCCCAGCTCCAGCCATGACTGTGTCTACGTCTGGGCATTCATTGCTCTCAGGTGGAAGACCTTTACTCACTCTGTCATTCCTGTATCCTGCTTTACTAAATATCCTAGTCCCATCAGCCTTCATACCTTGTACTTCTTCAGTGAGCTTTGGCAGAGTTTCAGTTGTCAACTGAACATTTGCTTGGTTTTCTTCTGCATATGAAAAAATAAAGCAAATAAGAACCATATACTAAATTTAGAAGGCATTCAGCTTACAAAGTTCCTTTTAGTATTGTACACAATACTAAAATGTTTTTAAAAGTGAGAACTGATGCTAGCAATTCTACTACAAGTCTTTAGAAGAAAAAACAAACTACCCCACCACAAACCTAATGTAACAAATGCAATCCTTTTCAATACAGACATTGCCCGTGAGCAGCAGGCATCCAAAGACCTGTATTTTTCAGATTCCTCTAATATTGAGCTAGGTGCAATGTAGGTTCTATAACTCAATACATACAAAGTCATGGCCAACATCATAATGCTTATTTGTAGCATCAAAGCTCAACATAGCCGGGTACTTTATCTGCTCTATCCTAGAAACAGGGCTGTGCATTGAGCGGCCATTTCCATTTCTTCTTCCTTGAAGGCATTTTTGTCAGTAAGTCATCCATAGGAAGACAATGCATATCTCATTCTGTCCAAGCAATTATGATTATTAATAAACTTTTTTGTAAAATCATGAAGAAGCTGCTAATTCAAAAAATTACAGTTACTGCAGAATATTTTCATATTCAAAACTTTACAGGGAACATATTCGCTCAGACTTCTGCAGATCTTTTTCATATTTTCTACTAAGGACAAAGACTAGATGGCATTCTTCCAACTAAGTAAAAGTTTTGGTTATGAGCATGGAGGGAGAAAGAAAATAATTACTAGATGCAGGCAAAGTGACCAAAGTATTTGGAGCTAGAAGATTACAGATCATAATGAAATTAAGAATTAGTTTTGTTATCCTCTTCCTTTGGATTCTACACTTTTTATTTTTTAAAACATTAGAAAATGAATGAGTTATACTTTTTCCACATCTTTGCTATTATTGCTCTCATATCATCCAGCTTTGAAACATAAGGAAATGCAAAACCTCTGCTATCAACAACACCTTCTGCTTTGGGGTAAATAAGTATTTGAATTAAATAACTAAAACATGTCTTGTACATAAAAGGTCTTCAGGAAAGTACACACGCTGTCAGGAAAAAGCAGAGGATTAAGTTTGCATATTGTTCTAGCTATGCAGGGTAATAGTTTCTACTGTAAAGCAAAATAAATGAGCTATCCCACAATCACTCATCAATTTTAAATCAACAAAAAGTAACCTGGGAGAAAAGCAGGGAGTAGATAGGGATGTACAACTAAAATATGCACCTGTGTTCTTCGGACATCCCACTATTTCAGTGCAACAGGTTCTCGAAGACTTCACGTCATGCTGGTTTAAGTGAGGGTCCACCTGAAACAAGACAGAAATATCAGTGAAGATTGATCAATTTTCTGAAACGTTTAGCATGTTTCAGGGACTGTACCTGGTCAGCTAGGTTAGTTCTGAATAAGAAAACCACCAAGAAACCTCAGAACGTATCAGCCCTTGCACAGAGGCAGCCTTGCATTGCAAGTGGTTCACACAAGCACTTGTCATTCCTTTCTGATCCTATCAATCACTATCATCTCACCATTAAACAATGATGCATCCAGAAAAGATTTGTATTTAGCAGCAATGAAGTCTTGCAATGCCAGCAGCTAAAATGTAAGTGGCTTAAAATGCAAATTGTCACAAATTTGAATCAGAAGAGTAATCCAGTCTCCAGGTCTATCTCACATCCCCAAACCATTACGGTATACCTCTGGTAAGATGCATGCTTTTTCTGATCTTTATTAAAACTTGCCTTCTACCACTCCTTCCCTTGGCTCAAAACCACATAAACCCAGGAACAGACGATCTGGGTCTACTTGCAAAAAAAAACCCAAGCCAAACCAAACCAAAACCCCACAACCAAACTACCTGCATATTTGAAATACGTGAAAGTTGGAAAACTGAATGACTACGGAAAATTTAATTGACTTTATTTTCACAAACTTTCAAATAAATCAAACAGATATCAAAATCCAGAGTTAAAACCACAAAGTATTTTAGTATTATGCGACATCCAATAATTAGTGTAAAACACACACATATGCACCTTATCCAGATATTTCCTGGCTGGTATGTGTTCAGTCACAGTACTTTTTTCCTCCCCTATGTTCTTTTGGTGTGTGTGAAAACTATTTACAAACTAAAGAAAACTGATCAAGAAAGTCACTAAAAATCTCAATTTTTAAATAGAGAGTTTTGTGACTCTTCGGTTTTTAATAGAGTATTCTTTGGCACATTTTTCAGCAAGCCTTTGCCTAGAAAGAACATGTTTATCATCAGCGTTTGCTAGAGGGGAGCAAAAGAAAAGCCATGACCATGCAAGTCTCTTGTTTTGAAAGAGGAAACTAACAGTGACTTCCTCTCTAATTACAAACAATAATTACAAAAATGGAGAATAATCTTTATTTTTAGATTAAAAACTGAAATACTAAACTGGAGCCCCCTATTATAATAGCATTATAATACTACTACCAGACTGAAATAACTATTATTTAGTGGTTAGCACCTTGACTGGGGGTGACAGTACCAGTAGAATATGCTGTCCCCACAAAACATGGATACTGGGCAAGGAGCTTTCTAAGTTGTTTCTCTCCTCCTTTTTAGTCACCAGTCAGTTTTGTTCTTCATTCTGTTACATACCTGCCTCACACCATTCCAACAGTATTTAAGAAAGTGAAAAGCTTAGTATTTTAAAATACTGTTGGTCTACTGAAGTATAGCCTAATTTGTCACTGGACCCATGATAATCCAAATAACGACACACATGCCAGAAGACATAAAATAAGAAACAGGAAACCACATGGACAAAGTCCTCTGCCTAGTCACTCTAACCCTAAATTCAAAATACCACGCAGGGATGAATTTTTGCACTTGCTTACTTGTTTTGACCAACTTTCCCCAGGAGTTAAAGCACAGCATTCAGCATGATACTTCTCAGCATCTTCGTCTTCTTTCTGGTATCCATCACTAGAACAGTCTAGTTTCCTAAAGTTTCTTTTTTCATTTTTTCCATCCTCTTCAAGGTCTCCAGCCTTTAGTAATTCTTCAGTAAGGGATTCTGCTGGCCCATGAGAAATCACCTTGAGCATATCACCCAAATCCTCTGTCTTCTGGCAAAAGTTTTCTACTCCAGAAGTCCTATGACGGTCAGCTGACAGACTATCACTGTGTGCTAGCACAGGCGTTGATACATCAGATTTTGCATCTAATCCAACATTAGGCTCCGATACAGCCATAAGTTCAGTGGAGATGCTCTCTGGCAGTCCAGTGTACAATTCCTCTATTGCAGCAGACACAGAAGAATCAAGGAGAGATTCCACCCCAGATGATAGCATCAGGGCAGTTGAAGGTCGGTTGTCCTGGGCTTTTCACAGTTTACCCTAAAAATAAAAGCAATGTTAAATCAACGTACGTAGGAGTAATCTCTAGATAAAAAGGAAAAGCTTCATTCATCAAGATTCAAGCATATATGTTTAAGAAAGATACTTCCAAATAACTTTTTAAGAAAGGACCTGAGAAACATTTGAGTATCTAAGCAAATGCTTCATTAACAAAAGAAGAGAGTATGGACAAACAGATATTCCCAAGCCACATTTTCACATTCAAATGTCTCCCTGCAGATATACCCTCATCTTCTGGAAAACGTGAAAAGAGACTATAAAGCAAATCGCTAGGGCTTGTATTAGACATCCTACTCCTTAGCTAAAACTAAAGCATCATTTGTTTTCCTGTGATTTTCTTAAGTTTCTAATCTTTGGGAAAATGCCCCAACTTTTCTTCATATGTTTTCTGCCTCGAAGGAACACTTTCTAAGACATTGTCCATCATACACTGTGCCTCGTAGCTTCTCTCATATAAGCACCTGACACGCTGTACGTAGGATGCATTGTGCCAGCACTGCTTTTCCACAGAGCCCTGGTACCGGTGTTGGGATCCTCTTCAGCCCAGAATGAAATGCACTGGTCCCCGGCAGCCTGCTTTGTCAGCGAGAGCACACAGCAGCGCGCGCATCACAGCGGAGAGGAGTTCCGACAGATCTGACACAAGTGCTGTCGACATAACGAAAACCCTGATGTGAAAACGCTACAATCTGATCGCTCCTTAAGATATATGGATAAATAGGAATGGGCTAAGCCAGGTTTTCACAGAAGCATCAGTTACTCAGTTTACAAAAACACGGGCTTGTTAGTCGAGCGTTGATCTCTCAGGTCCTTAAGCAAAGCCAGCCTATAAAGAAATACGCTTCACCTGCGCCAGCCTTACCGGAATACAGGAGGACAACTGTCTTTAGGAAATGATCACCCTTCTAGGGATACTGACTCATTCCAGCTACGGCGCGGGCCGCCCCGTGCTGCAGGAGCGCCGGCTGCGGGCAGGGCCGGGAGCGCTCCTTTGTTCGAAGCGCCGCGGCAGCACGGACAGACTCAGCCCCGGACCCTTCTTCTTTCGAGGCAGAAGCCCCCGCTTCGACCCCGGACAGCGGCGGTCCGACCGGAGGCGAGATCCGCTACGCCCGTCCCCGCTGGTCTGCACCCGCCCCAAGGCAGCGCACCGGAGGCGGCCGCCGCTCTCGGTAATTACGCAACCGCCGGTGCCCGGCGGCCCCACCGCAGCCTCCCCTGGTACCGGCAGGGAGCGGGCTCGGCTCTGCAGAGCCCCCGCCGCGTCGCGCCCGGGCAGGGCAGGGCAGGCCCCCTTTGGCAGCGACTCGCCCCCCGCCCCGCCTCGTCCGGGGGCGCCGCTGCCCACTCCCAACCAGCGGCGGGCGGCGGAAGAGGCGGGCCCGCGCCGGAGACCCCCCCCTCCGCAGCGCGACGGCGCCAGCGGTCCGCGCCCCCGCGTCGCCCCGCGCTCCGCTCCCGTTACCTCAGCGGCACCAGCCGCCGGCCCCGCTCCTGCCCACACCGCGCCGCCCGCCCTCTCCCCTCTCACATCACTTCCTCATCCGGGCCCGCCCGGTCGCTCGCTCGGGCTGAGCGCCTGGCCCGGGCGGCCGTTGCTGTGGCCCCGCCCCCGGCCGCTCCGCCCCGCCTCCGGTGCCCGCGCCAGGYCCCTCCCTCAGCAGGGGCCCAGCCCGCCGTGCCGCGGCGGCTCCTTCCTACCCGTCTCGGTGGTGGACGTCACGTGACGCGCATGTGCTGCCCCGGCAGCCCCGGATGCGGAAGTGGCGAGCGCTGCCCGAGGGGCCTTGTCGGGACGGTGCTGCTGTGGCCGGCCGCCGGCGGGGGACGCGGGACCGGGAGGTCAGGGCCCCGCGCACATCCCTCGCTCCGCTCTGCGGCCGCTGGAAGGGGTGGGGCTGTGCTTAGGCCTGCCGCTGGAAGGCTGGCCCTGGCGGCGCTGCTATGGGGCTGGCTCGTCCCGCGGCGGCCGGTGAGCGGCCCGGAGCCTTGAGGCGTCCGGGCTCCCTCCGCTCCCGGGGCTGCGCGGTGCCCCCCGCTCCCCTTCCCCTGGGGCTGGCGGGGCTCTGGTGCGGGCCGCCGCGCTGCTCGCTCTGCGCTACCGCCCTCCTTGAGGGTAGCGGCTCCCGCCGGGCCCCGCTGCTGCCAGACCGCCCCTAGCAGCTGCTCGGGGGGAGAAACTCGGGCATCTAGCTTTACTCCTCTAACTCAGTTTTATAAACCTGCAACTGAAGAAACGCAGGCGTTTCCGTAGCTGGCATAATGACCGTAAGCATGAGGGCTGGCTGTAAATGCTTCGGGTTTATTCGCTCTGCGTTTCACCCGTGCGGGGCAGTACGCTGCCGGCCCTGCTTGCCTGTGGCGCCCTCGGTGCGAGTCCTGCCGTCGCACGCTGCAGCAGACCCACATGAATTCCAAGTTTGAAGGTTTTATAGGGTTTATTTTAACAAACTCTGGATGTACGGGTTTTTCCCACCATGCCTTTGTAGCTCGGTAATTGAATCGACTTACTGAAAAGCACACCTGCAAGCTCAATACTTTAGTCTATTTGAAAATGATGCTTTTAAGTTCCTCTGTGTTTTGATTTGGTGTAAGAGTACAGTTATAACTAGAAGAGCTTATATTTTAATTTAATAATGTGGCTGTAGTTTTATGAAGAAAACCTTATTCCTACTGATAATTTCCAGTTTAAATGCACTTCTAAAAAGAGTTGTAAAAGTAAAGGTCCTCCTTTGAAACGTGCTTTATTTTAAATGAAAGTGGCAGGGAAAAAAAATGCGGTGGCTGGTGCAGTTAAAACAGAGTAATGCAAACCAGTGCCTCAAACTTAAATGTTTGTGTGGCCCTGTACATCTGTAGCGCTCCCCTCTGCTGGGTACAGCTCTGCTGTGTGTGTGTGAAATCATCCGGTTGTGGATTCCAGCATCTTTGAAAGACATGGAAAAAGACATGTGAAAGAGGTGGAATGACAAAACTAGAAGATAAAATTGACAGTGGGCATAAGTCTGGGTATTCATTTTAATGCATTTAACACAAGGTTCAGAATTTATCCTTGAAATATAAAAGAGATGATTTTAGAGAGTGGTACTAGCTCTCTGACAGGAGTGCTGGCAGAAGAGGTCATTACTAAACTTTTAGTCTGATGTTTATTAAACTTTGTAATGTGCCTGCCTTTCAGGTGTGGCATTCTTGGCTATGTGGTGGTACAACATCCTTTGTTCACGCACAGAGTATAAAGAATGGTTTTGTAATGACAAGAGATCTGTGTTTGCTTTCATTTCTATATTAGATATGCAAGATGTCTTCAACTGTTTTTACTCAAAGCAGCTGAGAAGAACTGAAATTCAAGATGAGAACCAACAAGGTGTACAAGCTTGTCATACATAAGAAGGGTTTTGGAGGCAGTGGTCAGTATCTCCTGGTTCATAACAGTGAGACCAGCACTCTCTTACTTAATTGAAAGCAATTAAYTGATTTATTGATCTTTTTAACAAAACAGTGAAGATGGAACTTTGATGTGACAAGCAGTATTACCAGCCAGAGTTTGGAGAGCTCTTTTTTAATAGCAAGATACAGCAGAATAAAATGGCATTTGTCAGAACAGAATGAGATCGCACCTATAAAATAAAATTGCTTTATTCTACCTCTTCCCCTTTTGTTGTGTCACTTGCGTTTTAACCTTGTATTTCAGTCACTTTTAATAAGTGACAGACAAGTCAATGACTTGTGACTGCATGTTGATGTGTTTCTGTGTACTAAGAAAAATGTCATTTATTTGATTGTTCCCTATTTCTAGACTTAAAATCATAGCATGTCAATAAAGCTTGTTAAGATTCTGTAGCTATCTACTTTCCTGCTGATGCTTGTTACATRAAAAATACAAAAGAAGATTCCGCTTGCCTAATTAAGGCACGCTCTTTTGCTGAACAAATCTTTTGTGAAAGTTCTGTGATTTGAAAGAAAAGGTTTTGCCCACAAGAGTGGCCAGACTGCAGTGTCTGGATAGGAGCACTGTCATGTAGTGAATATAATGCATTGGTGACACGTTAATCCTGGGCTAGTGTATTAATGTAGAGTAAGCTATTGCATACGAACATGCAAGTATCTGTGTTGGGTATGTATCTGTTCATTGCAGTTTTCCTCATTCGTTTATGTCTTGTAGATGATGAACTGGTGGTGAATCCTAAAGTATTTCTTCAAATCAAGCTGGGAGATGTTGTGGAAATTGCGCATCCCAATGATGAATACAGGTGAATTCTCTTTTTGCTGATATCAGTCAGGTGTGGTTAGAGCACTGAAAGGGCATGTTCATGTGCAGTGGCTTCTAGAGTGAGAGGCTCTTAGAGCTGATATAACTTTGCTTCAGGATGCTGCCATGTTTTTTTTTCTGCCTGAAGAAAGTAAAGGAGATAACTATAGCAGGAGCTCTTCCTTGAGTTTTGTGGAATTCTTTGTGTTTGGTGTTAGGTTGCTGACCTTTCATAGGGCAAGTAGCACCTGAATATAGAGTCTACAGTGTCTTTATTCTCTTCATAGAGCTGCTGTTACCTAATGATTATTCTTCCATCCTATAGTATATCCTAGGCAAAATTAAAACTTCCTGGTCAGCTATAAAAACATAAACCTTCATATAAGAAGCTGTTCATCCAGCAGCCTGTATCTGAAAAGTAAGAGTATACTTGTATGAGGTTCTGAGAAGTTCCTGTGTGACTTACTTTCCCATTTAGAGTATCATCTTTACCTAAAAAGTATTTTATAATTATAATAGGTATAAAGAACAAGACAGGGTGACAGGCAGAGAGGATGATATATAAAGCTTTCTAGAAAATATTAATGTTTCTCTTTAGCTTATCCCATGCTCTGTGTTACTAAATAGTTTTGAGAGAGTGATTTACCAGAGTAGACTGTTGGTATCTCAACTTGTTTACCTTTCTTCTTTTTTGTATGATAGTCCCCTGCTTCTACAAGTGAAGTCACTTAAGGAAGATTTGCAGAAAGGTAAAACTCTAGACTCATAGTATGCATAGTAAAATCATAGACAAAGCTTATGTGATTGGGCTGTACCTATGATTGACTAATGCATATATTTTAACTTTGTAAGAAAATCAATGCTTTGTCTATTTAGGAATGGGAGGATTATAATTTTATCAGAAAATGAATAGCCAATTTTAAATCTGCTTTTCATTGAGTAATGTGGGCTATGGTTTAAAGAAAATTGGCTTTTTAGCCTTAAATTTTTGTTTCTGCATTCTGACTGGCTGTATATCTTTTCTTCTTGCAGGAATCAATTCAGCCTAAACTTTGAGTTTATATTAAATTGGGTGACAGCTGAAAGAAGCTGTTGTCTTTTGCTGAGGCCCTAAGTGTTTCATGACAATCTCACTGTATTGCTTTTGTACTGGTAAACCACTTGAAACCTTTTGGGGATGTTCACTTCTTTGTTGTCCTTTCTCATTTTTGTGGCAGAAACTATAAGTGTGGATCAGACAGTTGCACAAGTGTTCCGACTGCGGCCATACCAGGATGTCCATGTGAATGTTGTTGACCCAAAGGTGTGTGGCTTTGCAACTTTTTTCCATCTGTCCTTTCACTTAGCTCAGATCAGAGCCCTGTGAATTTCCATCTACAGTAGTATTGGGAAAAAAGGCATTTATTTTTTATTGAAAGGTATTTAGCCTTCTTTCCCAAGAAAATGAGGCTTGGGCAGTTGAACTATTTGTTTGTTATGTGTCTCTTTCTTCTCTCCCTACCATCCCTGCTCTCTTTTTGAAGTCTATGGACCAGCTTCAACACAGCTTGATAGGAATTTAGAAATTTCAAATATCTTTAAATTCCAGAAATTCAGGATAACCAGGCAGAGTAAAGAGAAACAGTAAGTGGCCTAGTCAAAAGAAGAGCCATGGCATGCATTTGCATTATTTGACACCAGACAGCCTTGTAARAGAGGCATCTCTTGTAAATGTCTGCCCTGGTTCCGGCTGGGACAGAGTTAACTTTCTTCCCAGTAGCTGGGGGGGGGGTGTGTGTGTGTGCTGTGTTTTGGGTTTGGTATAATAGGAGCGTTGATGGCCCATTGATGTTTTGTGTGTTGCTGGGTGGTGCTTGCACCGGGCACTTTTCGGTGTCCCATGCTCTGCCAGGTGCATGGGAAGCTGGCGGGGGAGCATTGCTGGGGTGGTTGACCCAGCTGGCCAATGGGGTATTCCATACCATGCAACGTCATGCTCAGTATAAAAACTAAGGGTGTGGGGGGGCTTTGGGTCCTGGGGAACAGGCTCTCATATCGGGCACGCGTCGGTTTCGGTGGGTGGTGAGCAATTGCATTGTGCATCGCCTGCTTTGTATATTGTCACGCGTCGGTTTCGGTGGGTGGTGAGCAATTGCATTGTGCATCGCCTGCTTTGTATATTGTTGTTGTTGTTATCACTGTTACTATTACTGTTCTACTTTGTTTTATTTCAATTATTAAACTGTTTTTATCTCAACCCACGAGTTTTCCTACTCGTGCCCTCCCGATTCTCTCCCCCTTCCCACCGGAGCGGGGGGGGTGAGCGAGCGGCTGCGTGGTGTTTAGGTGCTGCCAGGGTTAAACCACGACAATGTCCCAACTATCAAAAGAGCTTCAGTCAGAGCTTACATTCAGCACAAGACAAAAATCTGCAGGAAATGAGGCTTCCTTAATGTCATGAACAATGGAAGTAATTTGTTTTACTTGTGCTTCCAATTTGCACTGACAGGTAGCAGAGATTTAGTCCTTGGGCTTTTTCTGGTCACATTGTGCAGTGTCTTGCAGCTCACAGTAGTTCCAGGTACATGCACAACTTTGGCAGTTATTCTGATGGGTCTTCCCTTTTATCTTGCATCTGTTAGGAGTATTGACCTGGTTTAGAATGGCTCTCCCTGTAACATTTGGTTCTTAGCAGAACAGATTGAAGGGCGCTACTTAGAAACAACAAGTAAAACCTAAGCACTGTTTTTCTTCTGTTTCCCAGGAGGTGACCTTGGACTTGGTGGAGCTGACCTTTAAAGATCAGTATATTGGGCGCGGGGATATGTGGCGACTGAAGAAAAGTTTGGTAAGGGCTCTACTGTCCTTATGTGTAGGGTGGAGGAGATTACATACCTTTTTCTTTGCTTGCTGTAAAAGAAAATAAGCATTTTACAAAATACAGAAAACTGAGGACGAGACCAGTGTCAGCAGCTCCTGAGGAACTAACGCCGTAAGTGGTACATCAGAGTTGGAGAAATGGATGTAAATGTGTTGCAGAAAAAATTAATCCCATCATTTCCTACTCCATTGCAGTAATGTTAATTAATGCCTTGGACACTGAAAATGCTGTTGAGAGTTTGTTTCTTATAGTCTAAATTTTAATGATTTGCTACATTTGGAAGGAATTGAATCCTAATGTTTTTCAAATAGAAGTATGCTAAAGTATCCCCTCTCTGATAGTACCACTTAATAAGCAACTACTAGAATATTTTGTTTCTGCATCTTTGAACTGCAGTCTTTGGCTCTTCTAAGTGCAGTGAATTAGATAAATGAACCCAATAAAAGTTCATATGTGTTAAAAACTATTTTCTGTTGTCTGTTGCAGAGGTTCTGTAGGCTGAGATATTAGTAGTACATGTGCTCAGTGGTTTTCGTGATTTTATGGCAGAAGTCAGGTGTTTGAGCATGAATGGTTTTTTTTCCTGGTTTTAAACTGGTATGCTCACTCTGAGCCTACTGTTCTTTTAACACCTGTAACTATTCTTTCTTAGGTCAGCACATGTGCATATGTCACCCAAAAAGTTGAATTTGCGGGTATCAGGTCAGTGCCTCCTCTGAGGGCTTACTGTTACTTATGACTTTAGATTAATGAGTCCAGAGTATCCAACTGGAGAATCTTCTCTGAAAAATCCTTCATGTTTTATTGTTCTCTTACTCTTCTACAGATCTCTGTCTGCACCACGGGGTGGGGGAAGGCTTCTAGTGGTGGAAGAAGCTAATAGTAGGACAGCCAGCTGTACTTGTAGCCTCTGATGAATGCAAAATAATTTTCCTTTTACCTCTTATAATATTTCCCACCTTTCCCAAGATGTATTAATAGTTCAGATGAAGGTTACTTCAGTTGCTGTTGAGATGACAAAGGGACAAGGAAATGTGCAGATGCAGAGGGAAATGGCTGTTTGACACCTTTTGGATTAAAGATCAGGTTTTAACCAAATAAACTTCTACTCTGTCTTCAAGTCATCCTTGAATGCAGATTTTGGTGCATCCCTTTATTTGCTCAAATATTGATTCTCTAATCTTCATATTCACTCTGGTTAGCAAATATTCTGCGCTCCTTTTCTTCCAGGGCGCAGGCAGGTGAACTATGGGTGAAGAGTGAGAAAGTCACTTGTGGATACATCAGTGAGGACACCCGGGTAAGATTTCAGGGAGCAAGGGAAAGGAAGTTTTTCCCTTCCTTTCCTTGCCAGGTTTCTTGTAATTCTGTCTTGCTAGCAGATTTGTAAGGATCATTTGAATTGGCTGTGTTGTAAGGTGAAGAATGGCAATAAATTCAGGAGAATGAATGATTAGTACACTTCAACTCTTCTGCGCTGGCAGCACTAGGAATTACTTGGGCTGTTGAAATGCCAACTCATTAGAGGGGAAATTTCCTATGATGCAGTGGGCACAGTCATATAAGTTGCTCTGTAGTTAACGTCTGCATTTGGCCCTTTTAGTGAATGTACCTTGTTTTAAATAAGATCTTTCATTCCTTTGCAGGTGGTCTTCCGCTCCACTTCTGCCATGGTTTATATTTTTATCCAGATGAGCTGTGAAATGTGGGATTTTGATATTTATGGTATGTAGGTAACTGACCTGCCTGATTGTGAATGTGGATGGCAGCAGCTATCCTTTCTGCCCCTACTAGAAAACTGCCACTACTATTTATTTCTGCCACTACTAGAAAACTAAAATATCCTGCCTTTGGCCTAGGCAGTGCTCGGAGGTGCACTATGGTGCCCTCTTAGATCCTTACTTGCAGTGCCATTCTTTTCTGTCTTCTGGGTATTCCGTAATTTTCCTGCCCCTACTGTAGGGCCTGGGTGCCATTGTCTCAGTGATGAATCAAGGGGGCCAACTGACTATGAACTTGGAAAGGTTTTCTGTGGATATAAACATATTTGGTGATGAGGGCAGGTGGAAGCCTGTGTGAATCCTGAAACCAGAAACGTATGGAAGTCCTGTGCAAAGAGGGCCTTGATGTTTTAGATTTCTCTTGACCCTGGCTTAGCGAGGAAGCAAATACCCCACCTTAGCCCAGGTAGAGTCAGCTAGAAGTATTAAAACTTTACGCATTAAGAATGAGTCACTTATCTGTGTCATTGTCCTATTTTTTTTCTGGCTTAATTTTTTAGCAAACCTTTTACCACTTCCTTTGACCATGTGTTTAGGCATATGTAACTGGGCAACTATTCAGAACTGAGCAGGGGATCAGTTGTGCGTACTATGCCTAAAAGATAGTACAGATGCTTTCCCAGCATGCTGTGAATGTGTTGGAAAACTGAATTTAAAGGTCAGATCCTTTTGACAGTAAGAGCCTTGTTTACATCCTCTGAAACAGTCATGCTTTTTAATCTTTTTATCATCTTTGCTTTAGTGATATTAGCATTCATTATGCACACAGCTGCTCTGATTCTAGTAAAAATAATTGTCCTAGAATCTCAGGGTTAAATATACCCCATAGTTGAAGTAACTGCTGTTATTTGATGCTTTGGAGATGTTTACATTGCAGGGGATCTATACTTTGAGAAAGCTGTGAACGGTTTCCTTGCTGACCTCTTCACAAAATGGAAGGTAAATAGCTGCTTGAGTTCATCCTGTTCTGAAAGAACAAGAATGCCATCTTAATGAGCGCATTGATGTGCCAGTTTGAGGAAGACCCAGGTTGTGTCAGGCAGTGCTAAGATTTACAGGACTGTGAGAGGTGGCTCCTGGGCATCAAAAGAGTGGTTACTGCAGTTCTGCGTTAAATCATATATGTGCCAAGTGATCCCAGTACTGATCTATTGTATCTGCTGTGTTTGTATCGTACAATTTGTTTGTGTGGAGGCTTTGACTGGACTAAAATCACTAAATGTGTGATACAGTTGTTTGTGCTTGTGCAGTAATGCACAAGTCTGTTCTACGCAATTTTATTTGTTCCAGGACTCAGTTCCAAATATTTCCCTGGTACAGTGTGTAATCTGTTTAGCGCTGCTATCTTTTAGCATGAGGAGGTTCCAGGTTATCGTGGTTTAACCCTAGCCAGCAACTAAACACCACACAGCCTCTCGCTCACACCCCCTCCAGTAGGATGGGGGAGAGAACTGGGAAGGCAAAAGTGGGAAAACTCATGCGTTGAGATAAAAACAGTTTAATAATTGAAATAGAACAAAGTAGAACAGTAGTAATAATAATAACAACAACAACAATAGTAGAATATACAAAGCAGGCGATGCACAATGCAACTGCTCAGCACCCCCCAACCGATGCCCCAGACCATCCTGGAGACGTGATCCCCCCCTTCCCAGACCACGCCTTCTAGTTTATATACTGAGCATGACGTCATATAGTATGGAATACCCCATTGGCCAGCTGGGCTAGCTGTCCCGGCTATGCTCCCTCCCAGCTTCCCATGGACCTGGCAGAGCATGGGAAGCTGAAGAGTCCTTGACTAGGGTAAGCACCACTTAGCAACAACTAAAACATCAATGTGCCATCAACATTCTTCTCATACTAAACCCAAAATACAGCACTAGAAAGAAAATTAACTCTATCCCAGCTGGAACCAGGACACGGGTTGTAGTATATGGGCCACTGATGATGTGCAAGCTTATTGAAAGTGAGCTGCTTCAAAAACAAACAAAGCCTCACTACCTCTTACGGCTGAACAACCCAGATCTGTCTCCTGTCTCAGTGCATGATCTGGCTCAGAGCCAGGTACAACTGCTGTTAGCAGTCCTGCAGCAGACTTCCACTGACTTAAGAGAACCATATCAGTACTCAAAAAAAGGCATATAAAATCTGCAACCTAAAATGAAAAAATAGCTAGACAAGGCAAAAGAATCTGAAACCCTAAATGTATAGCATCTATGCATAGTACAGCTCATGATGGTCCTGAATGTTAAGGAGAGCAGGAGCATGCCCAACAGATTTGTCTCATTTTCATTGTGGTTTTTTTTGTCTGTTGGAGAGTTATTAGGAGCCCTGCATGACATGTCTGTAAAATGCCTGTTTTGCTTTTAGTACTACTATACCATGTTGGATATGGGCCTGAGTGATGCCGGGGCTCACGGGGCTTTTCAAGCTTTTCCTTTCAAGGGGATGGCCAGTGTGGTCTTTACAGCTTAATTCCATTGTATGCATTAGCACTGTAACTGTTTAGTGAAGTTTTAATTTTTTATTTCTCTGGAATTGTTAGGGGCATCTCTCTAAACAGTAACAAGAATATCAAATTGCTGTGAGTATGTATAAACAAATTGAGTCAACTGTCTTTATTTTTTAAACAAAAATCTTGTATCTTGGCAACTATAGAGAAGAGTTTCTTTAAAGACTAGTGGAGAGTGCCCCTGTTAAATGTGATATAGCCTAGAAGCACAGAATCTACAGGATGGACCATTACGTTATTTCATAGAGGCATGTGCAGTACTCATGCAGATATATTAATACAGCAGTCTACCTTTTTCTAGTTACCTTTGATCCTAGTTGTGAGGGGAAAGAGGGTGTTACTATATGTGTATATACACAGTTTTCTACTGAATGTGACCCTTAAGGTTTTCTTTTTTCATCTGTTCTTCCTGGACAGGAGAAGAATTGCAGCCATGAAGTGACAGTGGTTCTATTTTCTAGAACATTTTACGAAGCAAAATCTATAGGTATGTAAATTCTGTACTTTCATGTTTCTATTTTTAAACCTATCTCCTTCTCTCTTGAAAGTTGGTCGCAGGCTGCCAGTGACTTTTTTCCCCTATTTTTTTATGCCCGTGTCCAAAGTATTCCCTACCAAGCACAGTGGATACACAGCCATTCTTATGAAAGTACTACAGTGAAAACCTTACACAGAAGAATATATGGCAAATTTTCCTCATCATACTCAGGCTGTCATACTGTTTTAAAAGCAATTTTAATATTCTGCAGGAGATCTGATATTTCTCAAAGTTGAGGGTTTTTTAATGCAAATAACAGCTCCTTACTAGAAAAGATGAGTCATTTCTATACAAGAGCATAGGATAGGGGCTCATCGAGAGGGCTTTAAACTAGGTTTGAAGCAGGAAGGGGATAAAACCAGGCTCACTAGAGATGAGCCTAGGGGTGGCATGCCAATGTTGGGGGTGAAATGGATAGCCCAGCTCAAGTGCATCTACACCAATGCACGCAGTATGGGCGGCAAACAGGAGGAGCTGGAAGCCGTTGTGCAGCGGGATAGCTATGACTTAGTCGCCATCACAGAAACATGGTGGGATGATTCTCATGACTGAAGCACTGCAGTGGATAGCTATAAGCTCTTCAGAAGGGACAGGCGAGGAAGGAAAGGTGGTGGGTGGCTCTGTATGTTAGGGAGTGTTTCAGTTGTCTAGAGCTCAACAATTGTGATGATGATAAGGTCGCGTGCTTACGGGTAAGGATGAGAGGGAAGGCCAGCAAGGCAGATAATCCTGCTGGGAGTCCGTTATAGAGCACCCAACCAGGACGAAGAGGCAGATGAAGCATTCTACAAGCGGCTGGCAGAAGTCTCGCAATTGCTAGCCCTTGTTCTCGTGGGGGACTTCAACTTCCCGGACATCTGCTGGAAATAAAACACGGCAGAGAGGAAACAGTCTAGGAGGTTCGTGGAGTGTGTGGAAGATAAATTCCTGACACAGCTGGTAAGTGAGCCTACCAGGGGAGGTGCCTCGCTCGGCCTGCTGTTTACGAACAGAGAAGGACTGGTGGGAGATGTGGTGGTCAGAGGCTGTCTTGGGCTTAGCAACCATGAAATGATAGAATTCTCGATTCCTGGTGAAGTAAGAAGGAGGGCCACCAAAACCGCTACCATGGACTTCCGGAGGGCAGACTTTGGCCTGTTCAGGACACTGGTTGAGAGAGTCCCTTGGGAGGCAGTCCTGAAGGGCAAAGGGGTCCAGGAAGGCTGGACGTTGTTCAAGAAGGAAGTCTTAAAGGCGCAGGAGCAGGCTATCCCCATATGCTGTAAGAAGAACGCGTGGGCAAGATGACCGGCCTGGCTGAACAGGGAGCTCTTGCTGGGACTCAGGAAAAAAAGGAGAGTTTACCACTTGTGGAAGAACGGGCAGGCAACTCAAGAAGAGTAGAGGGATCTCGTTAGGTCATGCGGAGGGGAAATTAGAAAGGCAAAAGCCCAGCTAGAACGCAATCTGGCCACTGTTGTAAGAGACAACAAAAAATATTTTTACAACTATATTAATGACAAAAAGAGAGCCAAGGAGAATCTCCATCCTTTATTGGACGGAGGGGGGAACATTGCCACCGAGGATGAGGAGAAGGCTGAGGTACTTAATGCCTTCTTTGCCTCAGTCTTTAATAGTCAGACCAGTTATCCTCAGGGTATTTAGCCCCCTGAGCTGGAAGAGGGGGAAGGCGAGCAGGATAAATCCACCATAATCCAAGAGGAAGCAGTTAACGACCTGCTATGCCACCTGGATGCTCACGAGTCTATGGGGCTGGATGGGATCCACCCGAGAGTGCTGGGGGAGCTGGTGGAGGAGCTTGCCAAGCCACTCTCCATCATTTATCAGCAGTCCTGGTTAACGGGGGAGGTCCTGGACGACTGGAGGCTTGCCAATGTGACGCCCATCTACAAGAAGGGCCGGAAGGAGGATCCAGGGAACTACAGGCCTGTCAGCCTGACCTCGGTGCTGGGGAAGATTATGGAGCAGTTCATCTTGAGGGCACTCACAAGCCATGTGCGGGACAACCAGGGGATCGGGCCCAGCCAGCACGGGCTCATGAAAGGCAGGTCCTGCTTGACCAACCTGATCTCCTTCTATGACCAGGTGACCCGCCTAGTGGATGAGGGAAAGGCTGTGGATGTGGTCTACCTGGACTTCAGTAAAGCCTTCGACACTG
>JAYKAV010003195.1:321028-414333 GCA_035582835.1 Phoebastria nigripes
TTTTTTTTTTTTTTTTTTTTTCCTCCCCCTTTTCTTTTCTCCTTCTGAACACTTGTCCAGAGGGCTTTCCTCCAGGTTACAATTCTACCTCGGCACAAGGGAACTACCTGGAGGCCATAAATCTTTCATTCAATGGTAAGTTATGAACAATGGATAAAAATATACAGGGGAGGAACCGTTAAAGCAGCTGTCAATAAATGGGTGTGGACTTCTGTTGCCTGTTCCTTAACACTGTGAAGAGGAGGCGAATATTAGGTGGTTGTCATTTTCAGCCTCAGAAGAAATTTTCTTGTGTGTCTCTGGAAAACCAATGGCTCCCAAATAACTGAGTATTGGGTATTTCAGGCTTCAGGAACCATTTACAGGGCATTGTTAGGATGAAACTACTTCTTCTAGCTGTGTATCTGTATGAGAACCTCTTGGAATAGAAGTTGAAGTTATAAATTATGGAAGCATTTCAAAATCAGGTTAGATCAAACATGATTTAGGTGAAGCTGATCCATCTTTTTTAGCAGGGAGGTGGATTTGATGGACTGGAAAGGCTCTCCAAAGATCTGCTTTTTGTGTTTCTGTACATCAAATGCCATTCTGTCACCTTAATGGCTGTCTTGTTACTCCCATGGGAGGGAGCACAAGATGTTATTTTAAATGATTAGTAATGGACTTTACCTTGTTGGGGTTTTTTTGGGTTTGTTTGTTGGTTTTGAGTTGTTTTAAAGGAAACACTAAGCATATGAGAAAAATATTCCTTCTTATGTATCTGGTTCCCATCTTTTCTTCTCTTCTGCCCTAACTCCTCTCTCTCCTGTAGCTTTATTAACATTTATTGGTTGGATAAGGCTGTATACAAGCCCTCTCACGCTTGCATGTGCTTTGTGGAAACTTGTTTAATACCACTGTTAATAAAAGTCACCTCCCTTGCTCTGAAAAAAAAAACATCCAGCACCTTTTTTCTTTTAAAGTATTCCCTAATTTTTTCTCTTAGTGTTTGACAAGCATTACATAAACCGGAACTTTGATCGGACTGGCCAGATGTCTGTGGTTATCACACCTGGTGTGGGTGTATTTGAAGTTGATCGACTCCTTATGATTCTAACCAAACAGCGGATGATAGACAATGGTAAATAACTAACGATACTGTGCGATCTTTATGAAGGCAAACAGATATATTTGGAAAAGCTCTAGCCTTTTCTTGCTATGAAAAAGTATCTATTGTAACTTGTGTACTCTGGAAAGAGTGGTTACCGCTGGAAGACTTGTGTCCGCACTTCATATTGAAATGGACAGATTTTCAGAGAACTTACAGGCATTTAATTTCTTTTGTTTGTGATAGAGAACTTCATCTGTCCATGCAGACCTTTCCCTTAAAGGATAATCTTGCATTAGTTCAGAAGAAACATTTCTTATCTCCCCAGTGGCACTATTGGTTTGTAACTATACCACAGGCCTGTTAACTACCATTTTCAGTATAATTACATCTTAAAATCTGATATGAATACAAATTGGGCCTTCAGCTCAAATTGATGAGCTATTTTGGCTTAGCATATCAATCCTGCTTGGTAGATAGCTGAACTCTACTGTTCTTTGTTTACAGGGATAGGTGTGGACTTGGTATGCATGGGAGAACAACCATTGCATGCTGTACCACTCTTTAAGGTAATGCATGCTTCTTTTCCCTTCTCTCTGCTCCTACTAGAAATGTTACTCATTTTGTGACTAGCTAGACACAACTAATTCCTATGCTTCTGAACTACTCTTACAGCTCCATAATCGCTGTGGACCTGGCGACTCCAGACTGGGTGATGACTACAATATTCCACACTGGATAAACCATAGGTAGGTGAACTCTTATCAGCCTTTGCTAAACACTTCTGCTTTGCTTTCCTCTTTATAATCCGTTGAATCCTCTTTCTTGTTTTATTGTTTATTTCCTCTGCTCTCCTTGCGAAGCAAAGACATGTATTATAATAGTCTTGTGGAACTAGGAGTGTTCTTGCAGAACTCATGGCATTAATGCAACAGATCAGAGATGACAGGCAATTTGCAGAGGAAAAGGTCTTGATCTTAAGCTCTCTTGCCAGTTAACTTAGTTCTAGCCTTTAGCTATGCTCGAAGGAAGTCAAGAAGCTAAACAAAAAATACAGTCACTTCAAATAGATTGGTTAGTAGTGGAAACAAATACATCCCAAATGAACAGTTACAAGTAGAGAAAATGTGGATAACATGGATAAATGTTGGAACAGTTGCCCGAAATGCTGAGGCTCAGTGTTACATTGCTTCACTCCAAGACATGGTAGGTTTCCTTTCTGCTTTCTGTTAAACATTCTGTGCCATAATACTCTCTCTTCTTTCCCTACACACAGAGATCAGGGCTCAGGATGAAAACTACCTCCTCAGTCCTTGTTCTGCTGTAGGATTATTTTTTTTCTCTCTTTTAATACCTCATTTTATCTACATGCATTAATTGACTGTCCTGACCATTTACCATTCATGGGTTGCTTATACCCAGTATTTTCAAGTGGCTGGAAGGCATCTGATCTTTGCCATAGATGAAAAAGGTGTTTAAAGGCTTATAATAAGGCAGTATTTAAAAGATTCAGATGACAAGAAACAGATCTTAATGAATAAATTATTTCAAATGGGAGGAGGTCTGTAGTTTTCAAGCGGCTGATGTGAGTCATTACTGTCATGTAAATTAGGAAGAGAGTCGTGTAAACTGCACAGAATTGTATAGACAGTGAAAGTGGATACCTTTATGTAGAAAGAGGAAGTGAACCACGGATTGCAGTTGTAAGCATATTAAGAAGAGGTCTAGACTGAGGCAGTATGGGAATCAAAGGCTGGTCAAAGGAAATCAAAGGAAAGCGTAGCTTCTGTCAAGTTAACCATCCATCAGCGTTTCCCGTATGTTACCTTTCTCTGCATAAGACATCCCCTTTTCTCCATCTGATAGCTAGCTCAAATTCACAGGCTGTTTGCTGTGTAGCTAGCCAACTATGTTCAGTTCTTAGAAGACAGCTGAGCCACCCTGTTTTTCCTTTCAGTTTCTACACATCCAAAAGCCAGCTCCTGTGTAACAGCTTCACTCCACGGATCAAGCTGGCAGGAAGGAAAGTAGGTATCTTTCTGATGTATCTTTTCTTCTTACTAGCTTGTCAGATACCTTTTCTCAGCCAAGCATCGGAATCTTTCTAGCAAGTATTCCAGCGGCTGTAACTAAGTTTCTGTATTAAAAGACAGTGAAAGCAAAGCTATAATGATTGTTGTAGGGATTGTGAATGAAGGACTAGTTTGTAGGTCTTTCCTTTCTAGGATGAAACTAGGTGAGAAATGTTTTAGCCACCATAAAAATTAGAGTTTCATTCTGTAACGAGGAACTCTGTGRAGAGGAAGAAAGGTGTTGACAAAGGTGTGTGTTTTACACAGGTTTGTGACCGAGTATCAGTATTTAATGCTTCTGAAGTGGTCTGGCTGCCTCGCTGAGTCAGCAGGATAAACTTTAAGTCTGATGCTTGATCACACTGGGGGATATTTCCTTAGAACATGCTGACTGTCTCCATTCTCTCTGTCTTTTCTCTTGCGCTCTCTTTTTCTTTTTTTCTTTTTTGTTTTTTTGGTCACTTCACACTTCCTTTGTTGGACCCTGCAGCCACTGTCTGAGAAAGCAAAAAATAACCGAGATGCCTGTGAGTAATTCTGTTCTGGAATGATCTATCCCACTGACTCCCAAACTAACAAACAGCTGTAGTAAGACAATGACACTTCAGCAAGAACACTACTGATGAGATGCAGGAAGGGACAATTGTTGCAGAAAACCATCAAAACCACATAGTCGTTATCCAGGATGTTAATGTGCATATATCAATTGCCTTCTTGGCAAATAACTAATATGGAGGGATGAGTTTCTGTCCTGGCTGCTTGTCACCTGGCTAGAGGAATAGATGGTATCAGGCCAGTGTGCTAGCGGTACTGTTCGTGGGAGTAGGACAGGAGGGCATTCACTGGCTTGGGATGTTGTCAGTGCTATGACCACAGAATTACAGTGGGAGAAGCCTGCATTCTTCTAATACCACCTTGTTTCGGGAAGGTGTACATTCTAAAAGTGAAGCTGTCCGTTCTTTCAAAGATGCTTTAAAATGTGCAGTTCCCTTGTGAGGGAACTTGAGGCATCTGTTCATACAAGGATTGATTTGTTGATTATTAACTTAATGTCTTAGATATATGGGGGAAAGATATTAGGGCCTCAGCAACCCTGATTCAGAGGCGCCAACTTTGATAATTGCTGTTGCAGCTGTTCTGCTCGTGAGACTTTTGTATGTGATTTCTTTTGGAATAGATACATTTCTTAGTGGTGAGAGTTGGATACTTCTAACTTGCAGATCTTGAACATTCTTGAAAGAGGTTCCAGTGCTATATGATTTTTATTTCAGCATTAGGGGCTCCAAAAGATGCTGAGAATGCCCTGCCTATCCAGGTAGATTATGATGGCTATGATGCCCAGGTGTTCAGACTGCCAGGCCCATCCAGAGCCCAGCGCTGTACCACTTTCAGGTAAGAGGCTTGTGAGTGTACTAGTTCTAGAGTAGCCATATTACGGTGTATTTCTTGATGCATAAAATGCTTTGAGAAATACAAGGAGAGTTAAGCTCCATGTGCTTACAGTTGAACAAAAAGCTTTATCTGTAGCTAGTATTTATGGCTGGTTTTCTGGTATTTTACTTCTAAGATAGTGTGTGGGATCTAGGAAAAGGCATAAGTATACTTTTTCCTTACATCTTTAATTTTGTCTGAAGTAGAATGAAGCTAGTCTCCCTTGCTAAGTTCCTAGCAGATTTTGCAAGCTGGGTGAGAAAGTACTTGCATAATAGACTTGCACAGAGTTGTAGAAATAGCATTAGTTTGATGCACTGCTTAGTGACTGGTGCTGAACATGGAGTGGTGGGGAATCTTCCCTGAAAATGATGCCTTTCTGAATGAGAGAAGAAACAGAGAAGCTGAGTGCAGGTTCTCAAATATTCCATGGCCTTTCCTCTGAGAAGAAAGGCTAATTATCCTCAGGTCCTGGCCAAATTCATTGAACGACCTATAAATTTTAGTGCTTTTTCAGGATTATGGGATTGATGAACTTGTTTTGAAGTATTTTTTTTGCTTTCCTTCTTTCAGTAGTATTGCCTAAATCTGAGGAAGCTGTGCATGTGGACTCACTTGTTAATATGAGCAGCTTGTAGAAATTCATGCTGGAAGATGCCAGTACAATTTAATGTAGTTAATAATTCCCGGTAGTTTCCCTATAGCTATGTGTTCCTAGCGCTGTAGGCTCTAGTATCTTCTAGACCACATCTATGTTACCAGCTTGGTATGGTTTCTGTAGAATTGCATAAAGAGTCGAGCATGCTCTTTTCACAGCCGTTGTGCTGGAAGCATTTTAGTGTTCTGTTCTTCTATTGTATGATGCAGAAAAGTATATAGTACCCACATAGTCAAAAAAATAGTGATAGCTTCCTTGTAGTCCTCTTCTTGAGTTTACCTATTGAGTATTGAGTCTCTTACGTGACTTGGGCCTGTTCAAGCCCCTTGATAACCCAGGAATTAACCTCTTTTTCATATCACTGGACATATCTGTTTGTTTTCAGCAGGTCTGTGAGGGAGAGAGAAAGTCGTACCAGAAAGAGCTCTAGTTCCTATGATGTCTCATGCAGCCCTTCTCTGCAGAGCCGCACCCTGCCCCCAGAGGAGGTGAGGAGCCAGGCTTCTGATGACAGCTCACTAGGCAAGATCTCCAACATCCTGATGATCCCACGGCCTCATCTACACCAGTGTGAAGTCAGCAGCTCTTTGGGCTATACCAGCACCAGAGGTCAGCCTAAGGCAGATGGGAAAGTACCTTAGGTGGTGACAGGGGAGAGAGAAGATGGAAGTTTGTGTTGGCCACTGCCAGGCCAGCACAGGGGAGATGGTGCTTATATTAGCATTCATGGTACACCTTTTCCGCTGTTCCAGCTATGGCTAGGTGTGCATTCTCTCTTTGTTATCCTTGTCCAATTCCATTCCTTTTTTTATTGGCTGGTCCTAAATAGAAGTGTCCTGACACTGATTTGCTCTTTTCCCTTGTCTATTGCCTTCTTTAATATTTGACTATTCTCCTGTGCCTGCCTGCAAATGTGGACATATACAAGTAACTTTTTATTATCCAGGTCACCTATAATCTGTCAAATGAGAATTGGCCTTAGTAGTGAGCCCTGGGGGACCCTGCTTATAACATCTCTCTATGGGGATTTGTTGTCATTAAGAGTCACTTTCTGGATCCTTCCTTTTGACAACATACTGCTGAGCTATCTTGGTGTTAGCAGTGCTGACAGTCTCCTTTTTTTCCTTCCAATTTAATTTTGTTTTCAGACAGTATGCAGTATCTTCCACAAACCCAACTCATTTCTAGGTAAATTGTATTCCTCCTGCAATTGTTTGATCTTCTGTAAAAGTCTATCCCTGAAGGCTCTTAATGGTTTTTTGTTTGTTTGGGTTTTTTTTGTTTTTGTTTTTTTGTTTGTTTGGTTTTTTTTTTTCCATGTCATGCTGTATGACACCTGATACCACATTTATTCTGTTACAGGAATTGGATTTACTGGTGTGGAACTGCTATCACACAGTGTACTTCACATTACATTTACCTTTCATGTTTTCCCCTGCTGTCAGTTAATATACATGGGGGGTTTTTCTGGTATTTCTGTTACTCCTTTAGTTTGAAGGATAGTCTTGTGACCCAGCTGAAGGTGTGCAACTGGATGGGGATGTGTGTGGAATAGGACTGGTGGGGAGGAAAAAGTCAGACTAATTAAGGTTTTTCAGATGTTCTAGTTGGTAGTATAGAGCGGTAGATGAGACCCTTCCTTCTCTTTGGGATTTCCATTTGTTGAACAGAGTAATTGCTACTTAGTCATCTGGTTTATTTCTCTCTCCTATTTCTAAATAATTGCACTTCTGTTCTACATTGAATAGTAGTGACTAACTGCTAGCTTGCTGAGATTGTGTCCCATGTCGTCTTGAAGTAATCCCTTATTTCAGTGGTCAAATCTGAATGTTACAAAAAAGGCATCTGTTGCTCAATTGTAGCTTCTGCTATGTCTTTGGTACTCATCCTGAAGTTTCTGGTGTGTCAGTCTTTTGATTTCTCAGGAATTCTCAAAGCTCTGAGTAATTCTTCATAGTTGATGTAGCAAGTGGTTTCTTTATGGCTTCATTTAGTATAGAGTGACACAGTATACAGCAATGCTGTAATGGCAGATGAAATAATATTGTTTCTTGTCTGGATTCTTGTTTACGTTGTAACTTGCAGACTGGATTGAAATTGCTTTCGGCTTCTCTTCCTGCCTACTCCTCAGCTCTCCTTATTCCCGCTTACCCTGAGGAATCTTTATATCCCTAAGCAATTCATTCTCTTTTGCTTGGCTTCTGCATAATCTCACGCTGACTTTAAGTTGTGTTTTCTAGATGTCCTTGAGAACATGCTGGAGTCTCAGCAACGTGACTCCAGTGCCCCTGGGAGGTTCCACGTTGGCAGTGCAGAATCCATGCTGCACGTTCGGCCTGGGGGATATACACCCCAGCGAGCACTGATAAACCCGTTTGCCCCATCCCGCATGCCCATGAAACTTACATCTAACAGGAGGCGCTGGATGCACACTTTTCCTGTGGGTAAGTCTGTTTCATAGCGTATTAGATTGCTGTTACTTTTCCCTTGTCCAAGCATTAACGCAACAAGAGAACCAATGTGAACTCTGGCATCGTGAAGTACTCTGCACTGTAACAGAGGCTGAACTAAGTGTATAGGCTTGATAAATCAGAGATCCTCTTTTTGAAAATATTACCATCTATTGGCAAACTGGCAGCATCAGGTACTGTGGAACAATCTTATAGTAGATGGAGGCTGTTGAAGTGAATCATAACTATAATTTGGGTTGACTTTCAGATGCTGAATTGTTCTCATATTTGCTTAGCGCCTTGTAAGTAGGCTCTCCAAAATGTTTAAAAGAATATTCTGCTTTGCTGGCTTCAGAGAAGATGCCAGACGTTCAATTCTTTGAAGATTTCGTAAACATGCTTTCTTAATTTCCATTAGTTAGCATTGCCTGTGTTGTTGACAAAAGGAGGGTACAAGCAACTGAGGAATCAATGCAGATGTGGTGATTAATGATCAAACTGTAACTGTGTAGGTCCATCAGGAGAAGCTATCCAGATCCATCATCAAACCCGTCAGAATATGGCAGAAATGCAGGGCAATGGGCAGCAGGATTTGACACATTCCTCTGCTGAGCTACTGGAGCTGGCTTACCATGAGGCAACTGGCAGGTGAGGTCCTTAGGATGAATCTGTGTAGACTTTGCATGAACATCCCTTTTCCTTAAAATTTTATATATGTTACAGTAAGACAGTTATAGGTTGTGATCTTTAAGTTTAATAATATGTTGTGTCAGTGCTACATATGCAATATATACTTTTATTTTGAGATATAAAGCTCTTTTGGCAAGGCTGGTTTACCTCCCCTAATTTGGGGAAGGTGGTAGTTTATCACAGAGAGTTTGTAGTGCACGAGCAATACTATGCATCATTCATGGAACTGTTCAAAATTGCCATATAAAAGCCTGTGTCTTTAACTGACATCCCAATAGCTGTGACCTTCATCCCAGAATAGAACTTTTTTTTAGCACAGGGCATAGCTTTGCCTCACAGCGACTATTGAGCAATATCAGTGCTACCCATTCAGTCCTTTCTTCCCCATGTAAGAAATACAGCCATCGTAAACATCAGGGATGGATTGCAAATGAAAGTATCTGTGTTCGTAAACTAGTTTTCTTTTAAAAAACAAGCTTTGGTCAGTGTTGGGAGCTTATATTGATTGTTGGCTCTGAGAAGCAAAAAAAGATCCCAGTGTTACTGGATGTGGCATGGTTGTGGAGGGGCTGTTATTATAGTGAGAGAAATTAGATCGTTCACTTCACCTAGGCCATTTTTCAGGCTGCGTGGTTGTTCTCCATTCTTCAGATATTGTCTTACCCGATTTTTATCTGATTATTCTTTTATTGACAACACTTTGTCCCATGTGTTTCACTCATTATTAAATGTTGTTTACCAAAAACATTTTGGTAGCCTAGGCAACTTTAGAACTGCCAATAAGTTTGTTTCTTTCATTATTAACTGGTATCTTTCCTGCTACATGTTTCTTTCCTCTTACATGAATTTCTATAAGCATGCTACAYGCTGTTTCTGGATGTCCAGGGTGAGTGAGGACACTGCTGGTATCCTCTGCCTCTTTCATTTTCAGTTTTTTTTTTTCCTGCTATTTTCAATCAGTCTTTCAGGAAATTGCACTGCGTAATTATTCTTTCATGCCCCCCCCCCCCTTTTTTTTTTTTTTTTTTAGGGAAATTGTTGTCCTATCTTATACTTTGTATTGTCCTTTAGAATACTCTAATCTCTTTCTGTGTTGCATAATTTTAATATGACATCATTCTCACCAACTTTCTTCCCTATCTCTGCTTTAAAAAAAAAAAAATGTCTTTTTATTGCTTTGTAAGTACATCCTAGTGTGCTAAATTATCTTGTCATTAATGGCAATCTCTTGTGTCATATTCTTGATAGTTCTTTTTCTTGATCTCTTTGTGGTCTCTGTGGATGACGTACTCATCCATAGCAATTTGCTCGGTCTGGAATATTGGTTTTATAGACCATGAAATCAGATCTGTAAATAACTAGCTAAGTTTTATTTCTCTCCTGGGAGGTATATGAGTAGCTGGTTCTCCACTGTCCTGCAAAGACAGTGCAGTGGTTGTTGCTAGAGGTAAAGAACAAACAGCATGGACAGATATGGAATATTGTTACAGCCTTCTCTGCTGCTTTTGTGCCTGTTACCATCTCTGCAAAGATCATTAAGAGCATGGTTTCACCACTGGCTCAGCTGAGTCGGCAGGCTGACTACTTGTTATTTGTTATATCAGCTCTTGTTAAAAGCAAGGAATGGCATGAGTGAGGAAAGTTTGTATAATACAGGCTATCTTGTTTTTCTCCAGACATATCAGCTCTCGGCATCCAGGTGACAGTGCCTCTTTCCTGAGCTTCAGCGGAACAGAAGAGTACTCTAATGGTCTGGCTGGCAGCAACGGTGCAGGTAACAAAGCAATGATAGAGCACGGAGTTGGGAGAGAAGGCCCTTCCTCATTAGCAGTGACAAAGTAATAGAGCCAGAGGTCATGGAAGGTGGGTGGACCAGGCATTACAAAGTAGAAAGAATCAATAATGGAAAAACAGTTTTCAACTTTGAGTGATCTGTTAATGCTCTTACTTGGGCTTTTTGGTGTGTGGTAGTTTTTTGGGTTGGTTTGTTGTTTTGGGGKTTTTTTTTGTTTAATGTGTGTCAACTTCTCTAGGTATGTCTTATAAACTTTAGTATGGAAAGATGCTCATTGTTTACATATGATAAGCTCTCAGGCAGTTGCTTAGTTCCATAATAACAAAGCACTGATGTCCAGACACAAAAAATAACTAAATATGCACTGGTATTGTTCAGAACTTCTTTTTCTGGGTGGGGTTGCCTTAAGGTGTCACCCTTTGGATTAAGAAACTTGTTTGAATACATGTATTTTACATATACAAGCTGATGGAAAGAATTAAGTTTGGTCGTATCTAGGTTTTGAGAGAAGCTGTAAAAAAGCAGGTTTATTTTGCGTGGGAAGTTCTGGGATTCAGTGTTTTCTAGCATTTCTTGTCATTATCTACAAATGCACTTTCTCCAGATTTTAAGCACTTTGAACATGGCGCTGCTTATACTAAATGTTATTCGCACAGCCCAAAATATGTCATCACATTTTTGAGAGAAGACACATGTCTGTACTTTCAGTTTAAGATTAGCACTGTCTTTCTTACCTTACCCAGACACCTCAATTAGTGGAAATTCTCAACATTTCTTTTGAATCCTGTAAGTGGAACAACATGCCACACTAAGCGTTCTGTTGTGTTGTCTGGTTTTTTTTGCAACCTACCTTCTGATTTTATGGATGTGCTTTTTAGATAGGCACATGGAAAAAAAAATTGATCTTTTTGGACTATAGCATTCGAGACTTCTGTTCTTTTTTCAAAACCAATTTAAAGATTATTTTTAAAAACAAATTCGCCCTTCTGAATTACATTTGGATGAAAACAATTATGTTTTCCCCTATGCTCGCACCTTGAAGAGCCATAAAGAAGTTAGCAGACTTAATTTTCTTGTGTCTCTCTTGTCTTGTGTTCACGTAGTCGCATCAAAAGTGATTTTGTTCTGTTGTTTCCTTCTGTGGATTTCATCTGAATACATTTCATTTTCTTGCTTTACTGGTGTGGTTTTTTTTTTTTTCCTGCCTTTCAGATAGACTTTGTTCTCGCAATTGCTAAACTGCATTTCAGCTGCTGGATACAATTTGCACACGTAGATGCAGAGCATATCCTGGCAACAAACATGCTTGCATTTTATGGAAGTCTTTTGTGTAGATTGGGTATAAATCATGTATGTGGTGGAAGTTAATCTGTGCCTGTCTTTATGAAAGTCGTTATGAGCACCTTTCCTGACTAAACGCCCTCAGCCATCTGTAGCTGCCACGCTGTGACTCAGTGATTTGACTTATGTTTCTCCCTTATGGTTTGAGACACCTATGAAATGAAACAGTTCGTTTTGTTTTTTTTTTTTTTTTTATTTCCAAAAATATGATTTCTCAGTGAGTCTGGTTCTCCTCTGCTGCCCACAGCATGTCTTGCTGCAGCATGGGCTTCACGGTGAAAAATTACCCTATCTATTTACACTGACATTCAGTATGTTGTCTCTATTGTCCAGCAGATGGTAGATGATAGTTCAGAGCAAATAAATCTTGTTGCAATTCCCTAACTAGATGGCAGATGGCATCAGTGGAGTTGGTGAAAGATGAATGCCAATCTGAGCCAGCTCCTTTACTGTTTTACTGGCATCACCATGGAAGCAGATAACCATCCTTTCTGTTAGTAAATGCTATTTAGAGTAACAGCTATGATGTTAATATCAATTTCCTGGATAAATCTACATAAGCTAGTTTTATAAAAATGGCTCCTTTAAAATTTTTGGAGGCTTCCTGAAATTTGTATTTTGATAAATGCCTTTTAAGCCAGCAATTTTTCTTGTCTCCTCAGCTGCTCGTTTCCTCTTATGTGCCACAACAGCTGTTTATACAGCTACATGGTGAAGCAGCTCAGGGAACTGATCCAGATGAAGAGTAACTGGGTTTTTTCTTTGCTGTATGGATTGTTTCACTGTAACTACACAAATATTGATGCAAATACAGCAGACAGATGTGAAATGGGGACTAGGAAGAACTGGTCAAGGGGTATCATAGCATCATGTTGGCTTAGTGTTCACTGAGCTGTAGTTTTAATATCAGCTGTTTTCCAGGTTAATAGGCTGCTTAGAACAAATCCATTTGACAGTGAGAAAAATCATAGTGTCTTAAGTCCTAATCAAAACTTAAATATAAATTTTCATTAGTCTCAAGTCCCTTATTAGTCTTTGTTTAGATTAGTATAAACTGAATAAACTGAATTTTGCTCAAAAACTGAGCATGTCTTCAATAGCTATCATTTTATCTCCTTTCACAATGAATAAAAACTTCCTTACTACTCTTTCTTAGTGAAGTATGAACCAAGGTATATCTTACAGGTTGAAACATAATGGAAGTTGCGGCCTTTTCAGAACATGGTAGTTTTAAACAGTCTATATYGGACCTATTTAGGGGCACTGAAGGCTTAATTAATACTTTTCAAATTTTTAGCCTGGCAAGGGATATAAAGGTAGTTTGTATTTGCTGAATCAGGAAGATCAACTGTTTGTTTTGTTTCCTCCCTGCCCCCTGGCAGAGAAGTGAAATGTGTACTGGTAGTTTATGCCTAAAAATGTTGGAATTGGAGTAAATCTGTATCATGATTTTCATAAATTACTTAGACTCTTTAGAGTCTTAGATAATTAGAATCTTATATGTGGGTTCTCTTCTCCCACCAGGTGGAAGTGTCTTATAATTGCCTTTCTTGCTGCTCCCATGTTTTATGAAATTCTTCCTCTTAATTTATCCCTTGTTCATAAAATGAGAAAACCAATTAAAAAGATTCTGGTTTTGGGTACTGAGTGTATTTAGAAGTACTTAGCTGCTGAGACCTTGAGATTAGCAAGCTAAATGATTACAGGTGACTCTTTTTTTGTTATTTGCTTTTTTTATGGCATCTGCTTTTCAAGATGTGTTTCACCATTTTGGGGAGGTTGGTTTTGCTTGTTTTCTGGCTACTGAACACTTCTACTGAGACGTTTGAATTTCATCCAAGATGTCTTTTTTTTTTTCCTCATTAGTTGGCTTTGTGTATTTTTCTGCTGTGCAGAATCCTGAGTTCTTTCCAAGGAGAGAAATGCCATATTCTTAAAACATTTGCATGCTTTTGATTTATTTTTATTTGAAATGAAAGTGAAGTGCATAATTGCTTAAAATAAAATACATATTTCTTTCTTGTAGGGATGAACCTCAAAACTCAGAACAAGGATTCCTTGGAAGATGCTCTCTCTAACTCTCCGGATCCAAGTAAGCAGGAGAAAGGTTTGGAAAAGAGTTTGCATAGGTGGGAAGATAGGGAGGGAAAGGGCATGTACATATATAGAGGCATCAGAAGGTGGTAGGCAAGAAACTGAGGAGCCTGCTTGGCTTTTGGCAGTAGTTTGTTTTGCCCTGCAGTAATTTGCAGGATCTCCCTGAACTGTGTGTGTCTCTGTGGTTGCAGTTCTGTATCTCTTAAGAATATGTGAAACTRGTTGTCATATTACATCTGAAATTCTTTCCTTACCAGACACTATTATGCAAAAAGCTAAAGCTGCTGAACTCTTATCTGCCTCTCAATATGAAAAGTTTGCTTGGCACCAGCTAATTGAAGTAGAAGGAGTACAGTCAGTTTCTGAATTTGGTACCGTTTACTGAGAAATATCTGTCTTCATCTAACACAGAAACAAGTGTGTGCCTGCTTAAGAAAACATTTTCTTTATAGCGGTCTGTCCTATGTTACTTTCTTGTGCGGTGTTCCTGCCACTCATGTTAACATTTTTATAGTAAAATAACTTTCTGTCTGTAAGATGTCTATGACAAGAAGTTAAGAATTAGTAGTTGGCCAAATGCCTTGGTATAGATTGCTTGAGGCAGGTTAGAATGTAGTGCAGTAGTGAACTGATGATTTGATATAATTTAGTTAGCTTTTTCTTTTTAATGTCTAGTTTTAGATCTCTGTAATCTCAAAACTGCAACATAACTCTAGGAAAGGGTGTGGGGAAGGATTGCTTTCCAAGTTACTATTTTTCTGGTCTTCCCACCCCTCTGGATCTGTCTTCTGTTTTTATAACTGTAGAAATACTCCCTTTTCTGCTGTTGAACTATTCCAGAAAGAGGCTTGTCTGTCATTCTTTCTCTCCTCATCCCCAGCTCCTTCTGCAGTTGTCTAGGATGCAAAGCTGGTCTGATTTTCTTGTTCAGACTTGGAATGTTGATCTGTTTTATTAATAATGAGTAACTGCACCTGACTTGCTGTAATTCTGGAAGAGCGGTGGCTGTGTCAGCTCTAGCTTTCAATCAACAGAAAATTAAATGTATTAACTTTGAATGCCATTTGCATGATGGGATTGAATTAGCATGTGCACTGCATTGTTTAACAAACTCTGTCTCTTTCTCTCCCTCCCTTCTTCCTGTCCTACTTTCCTTTTCCCTTCCCATTCCACACCCTTTTTGTCCCTGTTGACTTTATGCCAACTCTGTTTTTGTCCCTCATTCTTTCTAACTTTCCTCTTCACACATTTCTTTCATCTTCCTCTGCACCCTATTTTTTCATGGGTGACCATATATGCCCTCATTGTCTGCCCCCCCAATGATACAACGAGGCAGTTCTGACGCTGTCTGCTCCCCCCGTAGTGCCAGGCTTCTGTTGTACAGTTGGAGTGGACTGGAAATCTCTCACTACTCCGGCATGTCTCCCTCTTACCACGGACTACTTCCCCGACCGTCAGAGTCTGCAGAATGATTACACTGAGGGTTGCTATGATCTCCTCCCAGAAGCTGACATTGACAGGTTTGGCCAGCACCTTCTCTGTAAAGTAACTTGCATTGAATCAAAGTGCTTAAGGCGCAGTTGATGGAAGAGGAACACTTTGGAGACTGTACAAGAGAAAGATGAATTGCTAACATAGTTAGCAGCGGAATACTTAGATTTTTCTCTTTTCAGTGGTAACTTCACACCTTTTCTGATGTTACAATCTGTGACAGTATTGTGTTCTGTAGATTTTATGTTAGAAATTGTTTGCATACAAAATTTTACATCTCTTTTCTTGTTCTCTTGTGTTTCAATCAAAAAAATCAAGCTATCATCTTTGTTAATCTATTTTCTAGCAAGTATTTTGGAAACACTAAATGAGCAAATGCATGCGTACGCACAGTGTTTAAGATGCTTATCCTCACTTTCAGGGATATTTAGTTTAAAGAATCTTGGTGGAAAATAGTGTTAGTGGGATAAATAGAACTTCTCTGCTTGTCTTGGAGGTTGGGTTGGTTTTTTTTTCTGAAGCTGTCTCATCTTCTTAAACATTTTTCAAACTTTCCACAACTTGTAAGACATCAGAAAGACCTGTTCATGTTGCTGCTTTATGGGAACAAAACAAAAATATTAGTCAGGGTGACTGAAATACATAGGAAATAGCAGGATTAATGAAGAAATACCTAAAAGAAATGTCAAATGTCCCTTTATAGCAGGAAGGCGAAGTTCAGAGCAGAAGTAGTTGTATAAGATGCCATAGTGATGTGTCTTGTGTAATCTCTCTCTGCTCTAGACTTCCTGCTGTGGGAGAGGGTGGAGCATTGCCTGTACACTTGCAGTTCTGAGCTCTGCTGAACATTTACAAACTGCACTGCAAAATGCTGTCAAAGTGATCATTGGTGATTTTATTGGGAGTTTAACAACTGTTGTAAGCAAATTTGTTACTAGTTGCAAAACTGCTTTCAAAGGAATTAGTAAGTATTGCCAGACAGCTAATCATCACCTGTTTAAAATAGAAAGGTACCCATTTTTCTCTCCTGTTCCTGCGGGTTGGTTATCACAGGCAGAGGGCTCCACTTGCACAGAGCCCAGTGCAGGCATAAATCCTCAATTAGGAAACACAGAGCTAAGAATAGGTGTGTAGTCAGCTTCCTTATTCTAGTCTCCTTAACCTTTGTGTTCAGGAGAGATGAGGAAGGAGTGCAGATGACAGCCCAACAGGTGTTTGAGGAGTTTATTTGTCAGCGTCTCATGCAAGGCTATCAAATTATTGTGCAATCCAAACCACAGAAACCAGCCACAACTGTGCCACCCCCGCTCAGCAGCAGTCCCCTTTATAGTCGAGGTGAGTGACTTTGTATTAACAATTCAGTCTTTTGTCTTTCTCTCCTTCTGCCAGTCCCAGTAGCCTCTATGAATCGGATATAGATGCTCATTGAAGCCCTCTGTTCTTTTTTTTCTTTCTTTTTCTTTTTGTTGTTATATGAAAATCTTTGCTGGGAGAGAGCCTGATCTGGGTCAGCACAAACAACTCAGTTGCACCATGAAGGGACAGGTGCAGGATTTTTGAACTGTAATAAGAAACTGGCCTCATATTCATGATGGTGAACACAAATGAAATATGGCTTGAGTGCCGTTTGGGTGAATACATCTTAAACACAACTCACATGGTGACTGCAGGGCAGGCACATCTCTAGAAGACAGACCCAAAGCTCCCAAATGTATGTATCTAGAAGCAGTTTCCAAACACTAAAATAGCTGTGAAGGTCCCAGGTAGACAGATAAACCTTCATTGTCCTGAAACCACGAGTCAGCTAAATCTAGTTAAACCCCAGAGGACTGGAGTGGTTAAGAGGGTATCATATTCCTTTGAGAGAATCTGACTTACTGTTTGACTTCTGACTTTTTTCCCTGGATATTCTGTAGACAAGTCAGCATGATACAGTGTTCACAGAGCAGGGAATACACATGAATATGGTTGTTATTCACTGGTTTGGGAATGAGCAGCAATGCTCCTTTGGTAAAGTGCCGAGCTTAAGTGGTTAGTTCCAGGAATGCAGCACAGAGAGGAAGCGAAAGTGGAGCCCAGCTTTACCATCATACCCACCAGTTTCTCAACACTTCATATTGTCTGTTCTCTGGTTGTACTGACTAGAGAAGATCTATATTGGAGGTGTGTGAATTGTGAATGCCCTTCTTCGGTTGTGATACTAGCAAATCTTAACTGTGAGAACAAAAGGCTCATTGTGCATATGTTCCTTAAAAAGGTGGCCTCAGAGATGGCTTTTAGTTTGTCTTGAGTTCAGAAGCCTGATTCTGGAGTCTCTTTCTATAGGTACAGTTTGTTGACAAAGTTCTGACTATTCCAGTAAGCTGAAAGGGGGTGTGTTTTGCTTTTTACAATTAGGTCTTGTATCAAGAAATCGACCTGAGGAAGAAGATCAGTACTGGCTGAGTATGGGCCGTACTTTCCACAAAGTAACATTAAAAGACAAAATAATTACTGTGACTCGATACCTGCCAAAGTGAGTATCTCTCTGGTTGAGCAGTTTGCTATCAATGTTCAGATGAACATGTTTTTCCAGCTGCCTGTACATGCTTGGAAGAACATACCGTAGAACCTTCTTTCTCTTCAGGAGAAGAAAGAGAAGCACTGCTATTGATGATGCTGAGATTAATGTTTGTGTTTTCTCTTTTAGGTATCCATACGAATCTGCTCAGATAAACTACACTTACAGCTTGTGCCCCTCACACTCTGACTCTGAATTTGTCTCTTGCTGGGTAGAATTTTCCCATGAGAGACTAGAAGAGTACAAGTGGAATTACTTGGATCAGTATATCTGCTCTGCTGGCTCTGAGGATTTCAGGTGATATCTCCTTTTCCATCCAGACTGTTCTGTGTCCTAATTGCCTCTTTTCCTTTTTGACCTAAAATTTCTTCAACAATTTCAACCCACAAATGCTCAGTACTCCAGGGAGAGTAACTGGCCTACTTCCATTTGTATGGTGCTAGCAGCTGTTGCCTTGTAGGAATCTTACTCTGTGTTGCTGTTGCATTATCTGATCTTTGATACAAAGTCTTGATCACAAAATTCAGCATGAACTATTTTTTTTTCCTCTGCTACAAATGCAAAGAAATATGATGGTATTTTATATCACACAGATGCTTTTCTTGGCTTCTTACTCATTTCTGGATCTGACTCAAAACTTCCATTTAGTTTGAATCTGTTGGAGGCTTGCTTGACTCCTAGACTTAGCTTGACTGTAGTCCTACTCCTAAGCTATGTAGAGCAGGGCTTCTTATTAGCAATGTGGAATAGCTCCACTAGTATCAATAGCCTATTTGATATCTTGTCTCAATAAAACCAGTCTTTCTTTATCTTTGTTTCTATTCAGGTCTCAATCAAAATGCCTCCTACTCTAATGTGTACCTTTAAAATTCCTTTTTCTTTGCTTATTTTTAGAGAAAAAGTCTTTGTAGCCTGTCTCTTACAGGAAAGAAAATATATCTCTGTGATACAATTACTCTGAAGATAGCCTTGTTTTCTCTTCTGCATATCAATGTTTTAATACTTCCCAGTGACATTCATACTGCTGACCATTCCTTTGCATATCTGCTCTTTCTCACTCAGGCATAGCAGAATGAGGTTGTCACTATACTCACTGAAATTTACAGCAGATAGATATGTATTTTACTTACTGTAAAATCCTTCATAGGAAACTGTGCTGAACTCTGTCCTGTCTTCCATGTTCCTTCAGCCTTATTGAGTCACTGAAATTTTGGAGGACCCGCTTTCTGCTTCTGCCTGCCTGCATCAGTGCCACAAAGCGCATTATGGAAGGAGAAGTGCACTGCGATGTGTACGGTGACAAGCCCCGTTCTGATGAGGAGGAGTGGCAGCTCCTAGATGGATTCATTCGCTTTGTGGAGGGTTTGAACCGCATTCGTCGACGCCATCGATCTGATCGAATGATTCGAGTGAGTCAGGTTTTAGTTGGGTGAGAAGCTGAGTTTGAGTTTTATCTGAACCGTCTAATGAAGCATTAGCAGAGAGACCCTGAGACAATCCCAAGCAAGTTGGGGGGTATATGTGTGTGTGGGGGGGTAATCCATACATAAAGCACAGTGCTGACCGACATATTATTTCAGATTTCAAATAGTATGGCCTTGTTAACACCTTGCTATTCTTGAACTAATTAAATTTACCTGGAATGGGTATCCCATGCTGCTGTGGCTGGAACCAGAATCAGAACAGTCAGCTCACTCAATGAGAAGCCAAGCTCTCCTGCATAGCACAGCCATGCCTTAGCCAGTTGGTGCTCTATTTTTCCTCAGCTGGTCTCCTCTTACCACGAGCCTGATGCCACCTCTTTGCAAATGTGCATTACTTTGTGCTGTAGATATAGCTAGCCTGGACATGTTACTGCACCTTGTGATGCAGATAATAGATAAAAAGGCATCTGTGAGGTAGTTAAGCTGGTAACTTCTAGCTGGGTTGGCTGTGTGCTGCAGACTTAGAAAAAGGATTGTGAAAAGAGAACCATATGGGTGAATTCCTGGTGAACAGTAGTTTCAAGAGGGTGATGAGAAACTGATTAGTGTGTATCAAATTCTCTTCCAATTCACACACTGAACGGGGTAATTTATTTCAGAGCAAATCCACCTTTTCCAAAATAACATCCGTTTTATTTTGAGAATAGCATCCACACAAGACACTAGGCTATTCCATTTCTTGTGTACCTATGGTTTCACTCCCTCTTTAAAGTGTACCTAATAAAGCCCTGCTGATGTAAGGTGTTGTGTTCTTGCTTACTAGTTAAGCCTAGCTTGACTAAGTCCGTACTTTCGTTTTTCCTTTGTTAGAAAGGATCTGCCATGAAAGGCTTGCAGATTGCTGGTCCAATTCCCACTCACTCTCTGGAGCAGTCTGGGCCTCCCATTGGGAAGAAAGGAACCTCAGCACTCTCAGCTCTGCTGCAGATGGAAGCCAGTCAGAAGTGAGTCTCTACAACTAGGCTGTGAGAAGAGCGCTAGAACATCCTTCCTTCATATTCCACCTGGGCTGGCCAAAGCAGATTTGGGGAACTTTGCCTCGAAAAAAGGGATGTGTGATCCTGCTTCTTTAGTATCCTTGTGGCAGGGCTGGGGAGATACTGGGCTTTTCCAGTGACTTCCTTGTATTCTGTTTCCATTAATAGAATGAATACCAAAGACTAGAAGGGGACATGGAGACTAGAGAAGTGAATGTCCAGTAATTTAGAAGGAACATCTTTTTAAATAGTATCTCAGTCCATTACACATCAGATTTGTCATCTGTTTGTGATTTGCCAGTACAGTTGTATCCACATAAGAAGAGCTCAGCTGGGACATGAGCGTACACAAGTACCACACCAATTGAGTGGTCTCAGTATAAACACTGGGTAACAAATGTAGCCTAAAGAAAATAGCTTGTTTGCACTGATAACATCTATTAAAATACCTGTGAAACTTCTGAGGTTCTTTTTCAGTATTGATCTAGAATGCTTCAAAGAAACTCAGTACTAATACCAGATACGCTGTAAACACAATTTAAAACATTGTTGCCGTTAAATACATAAGAGATATTAATATTTTTTAATGATAAGGTAGTATTACACATGCATAATAAAACTGAGTAAGTTCAAGGGTCCATGTTGTTTATGTGGGGTAAAAAGTACTTACAGAACATTGGATTGACTGTGCTTCAGAGCGTGGGAAAGCAAATGTCTGAAAATAGAGTAGTAGCCCTCTGCAACAGTTGCCTTCAGATGGAAGCTGACACAGAGTATGTTTGAACAAACTCTAGATTCCTTCCTTTTGTTTTAGGACACTGGGGGACCAGCAAGCAGCAATGCTTTCTGGGAAGAGCTCTGGGCAGCCTTTGGAGAGTGGAAGCATTGCTATTACACCCACCTATATGGACAGCCCTCGTAAGGTAAAGACTTTCTGGACTTTCTTTAGCTGCTATTTTTACATAAGAACTTCTCAAATAATAGAAGATGATTTCTCTAAGCACATGGCTACATCATACCACATCTTTCTCTCTAACCCAGCAAGGACTGGTCCTGTACTGGGGATGCCCTTAAACCTTTGTGTGCAAGGGCATAGGAAGAGGTTGGGGCACAACCATCCTTCAATTCTTTAACACTGTGACAATGAGATGAAATCCCTGGGATGCTATCTCAGAGTGTTTTGCTAATTTAAGTGATATTTGTTAATTAGTCCATTTCCTTTTCCSGTAGCACATTTCATTTCAGTCAGGGTTTGATTATTAGATTTAGTAGTACAGTGCTGCCTGCATCTATATGAAGGCTGTCTTTTAAGAGCAAAATCAAGCTCTAGACCATGATTGTGTGAAGCTTCAGTGGAATTTTAACAGCAGGAACTCCAGTCACTTGCATCTGCTTAGAGGAGAGGATGTGTTCCTGAGTAGTGATTTAGACGTCATTCCTTCACTGGCTGGACTCCAGGCTGGAGAAAACTGTCTCCCTGGAGCTCTCTTCAGACACTTAAAGAAAAGACTGTGCTATCCCTCAGCCTTCCTGTCAATTGTCCTGTGAGTGCCAGGAGAGCAGAAACTCCATCTCCAAGTCCAACCAGAAATATTTGATTATTTTTCTGTATTCTGGCATGAAGGTCATACAGCAGAAGTAACAAGGAACTGAATGAAGATACAACACTTAAGTGTGACCTGTCTTTGGGTTCAACAGTTGAAGTATGGCAAAGAAAAAGTTCTCAGATTCCCCACTATCAACTTAACCATCTCTTCAGTATTTTTCTCTTAACATCTAGTGTTTTGACATCCACCCTTTCCTGCCACCACGAGGGACAAGTGGTGTGTTATTCTGGAGACCTGAATATTGCTAGTTGAAGTGATAGAGTAACTGAAATCATCTTAGTAATAGACAGCTATTTGTAGAATGAGAGTGTTTCCAAACACAGATGAGATTCTGGAGCAGGTCATGCTAGGCTTGGAAAAAGTAGGTGCAGAAATTGACTTGAGGCATGTTTGCAAACTTCCAGATCATAATTCAGGCTTTGCATTCTCCTCTTCTACCATTTTGGAAAATCAACTTCATCAAACTTCCCTCTTTAAATACAGAAATTGTAAATACTCTTTCTACCAGTAAAACTGGTGAAAATTCCACATAGGACACAGGACAGAAGAATGTTTTGTCCGGTTGTTCTGCGTGACGGGGAAAAAGGCAAAATTGGCTTCCTTAGCAATGGCACACTGGTGTGTTGGAAACAAAGTAGCAGACTTTGTGCTACCAGCAAATGCTAATAAGCAAATGCCATCTTGAGTAATTTTAACAGTAACTATATTCAAAAGCCTCTCTGGAGGGCTAACTGGAGAATCTGGAAGAGTGCGTTAGCAATTGAAAACCTTTCACACTGCAGTCATAAACRCTCCTGTAAATATTTACACATAGGGACTGGGAGAGAAGCAATTGGGATCTCCAGATTGATGGCTCACGCTTGTTGGAAAGGTACCAGTGGACAGGTAGCCTTATCAGGCAACTTTGTGCTCACTTGGAAATATCAGCAAGTGTGCACCTCATGTTTCCAGGACAACACAACCCCTTTAGGGCTCACCAGCATGGGTATGTCTATTGGCTGTCCGGAGACTTGCAGCCAAAGAACTGACAAATTGTCACAGCTGTGTGCTCTGTCAGCAGCCAAGGGAGCAAGTGCTTTTCTAGGATGCTATTCAGAGCTGGAGTTATTCCAAAACAAAACGGAGCCACTGGCTCCACCTTTACTCTGTTTCAGAGTAGAACTGACAAGTCACTTCAGCCAGTTATTGGGCAATACAGTATGATTTTAACACAGTGAGTTAGCTTGATGCATAATCTGTTCAGGAAGTCTTTGCCCTTATGGATACAGGGTGCTTAGCTCTGCTTCTGCACTGCGTAAATTGCCAGCCATATAACCCTGGCATTGATTCTTTCCAGAAAATGTTTTATATGTACTTACCAGGGTAAGCATCATCTTAACTTCAGGCTAGACAAAATATTTTGCCTAGGGAACAGAATAAAGAATTGCAAATAGGGAATGAAAATCTAGTTGAGTTCCACTGCATTGTCTTATGTGATAAGAGAATCTTGACACATCTTTGAATAGCAGCCGGGGATAAATTCATCCAGGATTTGCAAGTAGGCGGGGAACATAGCACAGGCAGTGTCTGTTTAATTTTGCACGAAGTATTAAACACAATGTTGGAAAGATCTTTGTGATGAATTTTTCTTCCCTTTCCTTTGCACCATACCAGACCTGCATTTGAGAGGAAGAGCGTGCTTCCTGAAAAGAGCTTCTTTGCCTCTCCCTCTTTATCATTTGAATGACTGACAGACTAGAAAGAAAGCTGTCCTCCTTTGGGTATTTGTCATTACACATGCAGTTCTACAGATTTCTGTATCACTATTCAGCTTTGCATTTGGGATGGAAACCCACGTACTTTAGAGCTCAATCTTTCTCCTGTGAAGTGTGGAGGGAAGGCTGTAGTTTCAATTGGCTTCTGATCAGTGTGGTTTTCAAACCTTTGGAAAAGCATCTGTGCTAAGGAAGAGCAATGTCTTGTTACAGAGAGAGAAAGTAAGGGTACGTGTGCGAGTAACCCCTGATGCTCTGCATTCTGCTGCATCTGATGTTCTGGGTCTGTTTGGGATTTGCATTCTCCTCATACTTTCTCTCTGTGGTCATTTCATACTTGCACAACCTTGTATATGCTTTTCTTCAACTCCTTGTTGCTGTTGCCATTAATGGGCCTACTTCCTCTGATGCCTTCAGGATGGGGCCTTCTTTATGGATTTTGTTCGCAGCCCACGTACAGCTTCAACCCTCTACTCACAGGTTAGTTTTGAATGGCGTCTTGTCATCTCTGGCTTTTGGACTGAGGTGATGGAGAGCATTTGTTGTCCTGAGCTTGCCACGTGGGGAACCTCTGTTAGTTTCCAGATCTGCTCGTTGAGAGGGAGATATGCAGCATTAACAGGACAAAGTGGCTGGTGGTGGTGGATGTGACTATTTCCTTCCACCATTCAATGTTTGTGATGTGCTTTTGGACGTTCATGTGCCCTGCCTTACTGTCCTTTGCAGTACTGTCTTGTCAACTACTGAAGCTTCTCTTTTTGCGTTTCAGTAAGTACTCATTTTCCATCTTCCCTTGCTAAACAAAATGGCAACAGCTTACTCATCTTGTTCTTGGCTAAATTTTTTCTGTGGTATTTGACTGACAGGTAGCTCTGGGGAGATCCAAGTCAAATTGTGTCCTTGGATTCTTAAACAACTGAGGGCTGAAAATATTGGTGTCATCTTGCTTTAAAAGAGTCATTGTAACAGAAGTTGTTTGTACGCTTAACACCAGTTAGGAGTTGGCAATAACACAGTGTGTCCATAGAAAATACTGCTGGTTGAAGTGAGCTCTGAGGAGGGAGAGTGGATTTAGCTGGCTGTGGGGACTGTAGATTCCATGTTGGAGCATCTGCCGGTTTTGGCTGCCCAAAAAGGGACATCTGCCATTGCAGAGTGAGAGATCTCTGGGATGTGAGAAATGGCATAAATAAAGGACTCTGGTCTGGCTATTGGACCTGAGCCAAACTACCAGCTTTGTGATTTTAGCTGTGCACATGCTGTGGATTCATCATGGCAGATCAGCCCTCATATTTACACCAGCTTGAGTTACTGAGTTACTCTGCTGTTCGTGTTCCTGTCCCCCAGCTCTCTAGCTTTTATATAATATGCCTTTCCTAAACCATACGTGTTAATGACAGATGGCAATTACAGCCTGTACTTTGCTGAATCTTTCAGCATTCATGTTCTTTCTGAAATGATTTTATGTTAATTTTGTGAACTATTCAGTCTACAGTTGGAATAGTGTAAGTGTTCCTGYGGGAGGAAAGTGTTCTTGTTGTCTTGGTGACATAGGTGTGGGTGGGTGCCAACCAGCCTCCTGATACTACCCTAAGAAAGGAAGGAAGATGAGCTGATTTTGTGCATTATGAAACTTGAATTCCGTGTGATAGATTTGCATATTTTTGTCTGAGAGTTAGAGTTGAAACTAGTTTTTCTAACTGATTACTACTTTCCTGTAGTGATTAAGTTTCCTGTTCTGTCCATTGCATGTTTATAATCACAGTTATTCACTCAAGTTGAATATGTCAGGTTCAGACTGGTGTTGCTGGCTTGCCAGTAGTTCTCTCAAGACGGTTGTTGCTGGGTTGGTGATCCTTACTGGGTGATCTTTACTGGGGTCTGAATTTCGTGTTTGTCAGTAGCTCTGTGGTGATGACAAAAGTAAGACTGTATTTATCCTTTCTGCGTATGCTTGTGCTTGCCTTATAGTATTGCATCTTGTTAACTAACTTGAGCTGAGGTACAGATGATGCGGGGAGGGGAGAAAATGGGAAACGGATTACATCATAAATTTCATAAAGATGTTGCTGTGTTTACTCCTTGCAGGTCTCTATAGATCAATCGGGTCCTGCAACCTCAGATGGCAACACATTGATAAACACGGGGCAGTTACCTGATAGGGGCAACACGCAGACCTTGGGAAGTTCCCAGAATGTTGCAGACCAAGGATACACTACAGCTGGTGCTACAGATGGCAGGTAAGAAAAGCCCAGCAGTGCTACACTGCAGTTCTGTGCAGTTACATTCCCCTTTCTGGTGTCAAGGAATGAGCACTTAAACAGGAACCTGAGAACAAGATGTGCTGTGTCTGTCAGCACTAGAAGGCACTTGTCACAAGACCTTACCTCAGCATTTCCACATGCAGAAAGAGTGGTAGTAAAATAAGCCTTGCAACCCAGTTTTCCAGAATTAAATGAACACAAGGCCTGATTTTCCCCACCTGCAAAAAGAGCTTTATTCTTCAAGAAATGAAGAACTAAGAAATTCCATTTCTGAAATCTGTTAGCAGAAAACCAGGCTTTGAATTGACATCTGTCTTCCGTCTGGTTTAGCAGAGGGGGGCCCTGCAGGTCTAATTGGATCGAGTAGGTTGATAAAATCCAAGAGGTTCTAACCTGGAGGCTAGACACCGGCGAGGAAGCAACATTAAAAATAAACTATATTAGCACCTGTTTCCTGTGGTTGTATATTACAGTAAAAAAAAAAAAAAAGCCAACCTCAAAAAGTTTGCTCTCAATTGCTCCTGAGTATGGCTGTATGTAATATAGTGTGCATTGGGTCAATATAGCAATGACCTGATGACCTCAGGGGGAAAATACAGGTCTGATGCTTTTAGTTGTCCTTCTTGACATGAAAAAGGAAATAAATGTGGCAAAGTCATTGTTGGGAAGAGAAGAGAGCATTTTTCTTAAATGTGCATATTTGAACAAATCTGGCAGCTTCCTTGATTTTTGAACATGCTTCTGTTTACTTCCCAGCTCTCAGCAGTGTTCAACAAGCACTCTGACTTCCTCCTCCACCTTGATAGAAATTCTCGAAGCCATGAAACACCCCACGTAAGTTTTTAATACAAATATGCTTAACGTCTGTCTAGATGTTTTGTAAGAGGACATGAGACATGGAGTCACTCAAAGGAGAGTCCCATGTCAGCTGTGGAAGAATTTTAAGATTCCTTTTGTTATTCAGTTCCAATCTCCCCAACAAGGAATTTTACAGAAATTGAGGTATGAGTATTGCTGCAGAGACTTCAATTATTAGAATCCCAGAATCTTGTCAAAGCAAGAATTCTCAGTAAGACAGTAAAGTGCTGTCAATGTCAGCTCTTCATCTTGTTATCAGAAGCTAACGATATGTCGCTCTGTGGGCATTGTGCGTTTCTTGTCCTGTATCTTTATCCCCCTTTTTTTTTCCCTGCAGTGATTTTTCTCTTTGTAACTTAAAAGAACTATCAATCAGTCCATGTTAACATGTGTGACTTGCTGTGATTCAGCACAGGGATCCAGCTGCTCTCTGAACAGAAGGGCCTCTCTCCGTACTGTTTCATCAGTGCAGAAGTTGTACACTGGCTGGTGAATAATGTGGAAGGTGTGCAAACCCAAGCCATGGCGATTGACATAATGCAGGTAAGAGAACTATCAAGGGGTATATGGAGGGCCAGAAATACCTCACTCTGTGAAGAAAGTAGAATTGTAGAGGAAAGCACAGCAATAATTTCTGTTTCTTATTAAAATCCTCTTATTGATAAGTATTGAAAACAGTGTTCAACAGAATATGAGGTAATGATGACATGTTTTGGATTCCCTATCACAAAACAGCAACATATTCTTCAGTAATAATATATATTACTACTTCCACTTATATATGATGACAGTTCTGTGTATAACCTCCAATTAGCCAGTAGTTACCAAGAACTCTCCATTGTGTTAGAATTATGAGGCACTACAATGTGATTTGGTTTTGGGTTTAGTTTTGGTTTTTCTTCTGATAATTAGTTAATGAAGTTGTAATAAAAACAGCATATGACCTCTTTTTTTATGGATGCTGAAGTATACACACTTTATGCAAGATACACTGCTTGTGTTCATGAATTTTTTTTCTTCCTTACCAGACTGTGTCAGGGGCAGAAGGTTGGAAATGTTTTGGAGTTCATTCCTCTGCTGAGATCCCGTATCAATTAACAGAGAACCTAGAATGTTTCCAACCTCTTACCTTCCTATAAATCCATCTATAAAACCAGAGCAGGTTAAGGGAGGAAGGCAGACATCTGCAGAAAGGTCAAACAATTTCTCAGGGAGATGAGGACTTGCTACATTTACTGAATATCAGAGGTAACGTTGCTGATGTTCTTGTTAGGCACATATCTGGACAAAAAGATGTCAAGAAAAAGAAAATTATTTCCTAATGTTCTCTAGCAACCTTTTTATGTAACTGGAAGAGTGACTTCTCCTTTTTTATCGTGTTTGCTCTGTTCTCTTTTTTGTTCAGAAAATGCTAGAAGAGCAGCTTATTGTCCACGCATCTGGAGAAGCTTTACGAACCTTTATTTATGGCTTTTATTTTTACAAGATTGTTGTGGACAGAGAACCAGACCGAGGTCAGCATTGTGTTATTACAAGACTTTCCTCATTATCCCTTTGCATAATCACTAGCTGTACTTGATTCTTAAGGGTGCTGCAGCAGAAATGCACTTTGGGAGCAACCAAAAACAGCGCTCTAAAGAGAGTCAAAGAAACTCAGCCTTTTTGAAGAAGAAAAAAAAGAAAAGAAAAAAAAAAAAAAAAAGGAATTGCAGACAACATAACCTATTTTTTTTTTTCCTTCCCCTTTTTCAGAAAGAACTATGTGTCTTTCTTGGTCTTGAACACTTGTTTCTAACTGTGATCTGTCCTTCCCCTTGCTTTTTGTTCAGTGGGCATGCAGCAGCCTGCTATGTGGCACACAGCTGCTATGGATGACTTCTCCGCCTTCCAAAGGAAATGGTTTGAGGTGGCGTTTGTGGCAGAAGAGCTCCTGCACTCGGAAATCCCAGCGTTTTTCCTACCCTGGCTGCCCAGCCGCCCAGCCTCCTATGCAAGTAGGCACAGTTCCTTTAGCCGCAGTTTCGGAGGACGGAGCCAGGCAGCTGCACTATTAGGTAGATGCACAGCACAGGTGACAGCTGGGGAAGTTCAAGGGGATAGTTTGAAGGGGGAAGAGCAGCCAGCCAAGGGTATGATCTCACGTGGACCAGCAATAAAGCTGCAAATTTCATGCTGGCCTTACATGTGTCTTGCATGTGGACTTGTTCTTATATGCTGGAGGTGTGTTTCACCGGCTGAGCAGGCAATTTTTGCTTCTGAGTACTGGAATACAGTAAAAAGTATTCTTTAAATATTCCTTGTTCCTGAACCTCCCCCCCATGCCATCCTCTAGAATTCAGAGAGGAAAATACTGACTTTGTCTCCTTGCAGATCCAGAGAGACTCTTCACAACCTGTGATGAGCATGGATGGATAAGTTGTGAGAACAGCAGAGCAACCAAACTGTACTTAAAATGACATGTGTAATTGCTTCTTAATGCAAAAGCCACAGTGAGATCCAGATGTGTTAGAAGTTTTCTGTGATGTGCTGGAGGCTTCTCTGCTAATCTGAACCATGTATAGCCAGACTCCTCATATTAAAGTCTGGGAAGCCCATCTACAAGTGATCCCTGCAGTGTGGAAGCAGGAGGGTTTGCGCATGGAAGATCTTGCTGCTGGGCAAGATACCATTATAATATGTAAAGTTCTGTAATGTGTGAAGTATAACACTGACTACCACTAACAGCCTGTGAAACATACTGGCTGCATGATTGACTGTGGTGCTTTGTCAGCTTTTTGTTGCATTTCCAGGCCAGCCTGAGTCACTTGCTTTTGTTTCTCTTTCCCTGTTTAAAATTACAAGAAAAATCATTGCTATGGAACTGCAACTTCAGATTTATTTAGATGCATCTTTTAAAGGCCTATCAATTAAGGATAAAAAGAAAATTCTGCTGTTCTTCTGTTTCGTATATTTGACCTTCTGAAGAGAAGTGACTTACTGCTGGTGTAGTATCTCTTAAACCTGAAGTTACAGTAATCCTTGTGTATTTCTGAAAGCCTTGTTTGAAGAGGAACAGCATCGGAAATGGGAAAGCGTTAAGTCTGAACTAATGGTTAATTCCCTGAAGCCAACATATGCAGGATATTTTTCCCTGTCACATGATAAATCTGTTGCTTTGGCTAGTATCCAGCCTCATTAGCTCAATGATTGGCCAGAGCTGAAGCCTGAATGTAGGCTGGCATGAAAGTATTGTGAAGGCTGGAGATGCTTGGGCCAGATCCTGTTCCTGCTTTGATCTCTTACTCACTATTTAGCCCAAGAAAACCACTTCACTTTTCTATGTCTGTCCCCTTTTGTGAGATGAGAAGACTGAGACTCAGTAAGCTTGCACTTGGGGAAACAGGCAAAGAAAGAAGGGTGCCTTAGTGCCTGTCTCACCTTTTCTTTAACACCAGCCAGGAAAGAGTGTATTCCCTCAGCATGTAATGTAGTTACACACCTGTGTAGCCCTCCTTTTTTATTTCAGTTGGAATTATGTCCATTCTGCTATTTAACTAATTTGCAGTCCTTGGATGAATGAAAAATGCCTCCAGATTGCTCACATGCAGTCTGGTTATTCCAGGAAGAATAGTTTCTTGGAGAAAAATCCGGTGTGGAACTTTTTTCTTACAAAGAAACTGGTTTAATTGATGTTTCTGTGCTGTCCCTCTTCTAAACAGTATTCCAAAAAAAAACTTTACCAGTTCATCTGAGGCAAGGAGCTTTACTAAACCCAGATGACCTCTGGTCCATGTGACTTCATTTGTTCCTCTCTTGGCTTTGATTTGGTTGTGGTTTTTATTTCTTCCCCTCCCTACCTTCCCTAGATGTCAGGCTGTGACATAAAATCGCATGCAAGCATCGGGAGCTCTGGAACAAGCTCCATGTATCTCTAAAATCTTTATCCCTCCCAATTCCCCTATCACTTGCCCAGTGATTTTCCCCTTTCCCTTCCCAGTGGAAGTCTGACCTGTGATATACTTAATCTTGTCCCTTTTGATTTATAGCAATGCATGCACTAGCAATTGTAGTCATGTATGTAGTGTAGTCTGTGACTGGAGAATAACCTGCCTGCTCCTCTCCGATTTACTCAATAAATCATTAGTTAAATACTCAATGGTACGAGACAATTGGGAAGCAGGTGAGTCCTCTTAAAATCAGATCTACGGAAGCCAGAGTTTATTCTATTAAAATTAAGTTGTTTTTAATCTGAAGCTTCTGAATTCAGACACGTGGATATTTCTCACCAGGTCCTTTTTGATTAGCTCACCTGGTTGGACTGTGTTCCTGTTGCTTTGCCTGTGAATTACAGCTGCAGGCAAGGTGGAGAGGGAAGCTCCAGCCCTAATGGAGAGTCTGAATTATCTGGAAAAAGGAACAGTCTAAGGGAGCAGGGAGCTCATTCTTCACAGTGTGCTAGTTTGGGCACACTGGACTGTGGTGTTATCACTGACCTCTTAGCTAGTGACCAACATCTACCTGACTGAGCTGCTTTCGCTTTACAGCTTTTGGGATGTTGTTTTCCAACATACTTCGTTACAAAACTGGCACTGTAACCTTCTAACCACAAGTATTGCATTCACAGTGATATTCCACTGAAAAGGAGCAAGAAAAAGAAAATCACAAGATGTTGGTCTGTCTGACAAAATACCAGACCACCTCAGAAATTGCAGATGATACATTTCCCAAAGACAAAAATGGATCTTATTTACAAAACAAAACTGGGTGATGTTCTTCCATTTTTATTGGGGTTTTTTCTCCCCCCACCCCCCCCCCCCCCCCCCCGTTCCTAAGCTGCAATAATAGCAACATAAAGGATTTTCTTATAACCTTGAAAACTGTCTCCAGCTAACTTGCAGTAGAAGTGAAGGTGGGAACTTTCCATCTACCTTGAGAAAGAACTTCAACCATTTTTTTGAAACGCCATTAAGCCATTAAATTATAAGGTCATTTAAAAGCTGACTGTATAAAAGTGTGCACATCTTCTTCTACTTAAGCAAGAAATAATAATGTCCATCCCTCATGCATGCAATAAAAAAAAGGGCAAAGGTTTTTCAATAGCAGTATTGCAGCCCTTTGTTTTGTGTCAATTTTTAACATTATAGAAATGTTAAATTACTTATTTGCCTAAAGAAAAGTTGAAAGTGACAACATGGTTCATAGCAGGACTTTGGTCTCAAAGTCGGGAGATGTGGGTCCTACCCCTGGCCTTCTGCTGTATCACACCAGCCAGGTCACTTCCACTTTCTGTGCTTCTCTTCCTCTCTTGCCTGATATCTGAGATTTTCTTTCACCAGGATGCTGGGGTGTAGGGCACAAAGGGAGCTGGATCTTGGGCACTATCCCAGCACTTACTGCAAAGCAATAGAAGGTATTGCAGTGATCATAACGCTGCTGCATGAGTCTTGGCTGACTTTTCATGCTTTTACAAAAAGTGTTGGATGTACAGTTTTAGCAATGCGGTAATGTGGGATATTGATATGGGGTTAAAGAAACAAGAAGTTTAACTTCTAATCTGCTTTAGCTGTGGAAAGTCCTGGAATGCTCCTGCCCTGTGTAACACACCCTGTTGTGATTTCTCGTGGGGGCATATAGAAATATTAAAACCAATTTGGAAAGTCTTGGGTATGAAGGAGCTGATGTTGTCTAGCCATATTTAATTATGGCACCAGTCACTTAGAGATTAGCTGCTTGACTCTTGGTTCTGTCTCTTTATTGCAGCTGAAATGTTATGTGACTGCTTGGGGAGGTAATTCTGTGGCACAGACCCCTGATATGAGTAATACTTAAGGTTTTTTGTCTTTTGTGATCTGGATGAGCAGCATTCTGGGACTATTCTGATAGCCCAAAAATATTTGGGGAGGAGTGGGAGGACAAATTAATTTCAAATAGCTCGTCTTGATTCTTCTGTTCTCTTCGTCCTGTCTCCCACCCTCTCTTTAATGCATCTTTTAAATATACCCCTATTCCTTGGCTGCGTAGCTGCTACAGTGCCTGAGCAACGGACGGTGACGCTTGATGTGGATGTGAATAACCGCACTGACCGTTTGGAGTGGTGCAGTTGTTATTATCATGGCAATTTCTCCCTGAATGCTGCCTTTGAAATCAAGTTACACTGGATGGCAGTGACTGCAGCTGTTCTTTTTGAGATGGTAAGAGTCCTTGTGTTCTGTGTGGCCGCAGCAATGCCCATCTGGCCTCTGTATCCCTTATACCACTGGGGACATTGTCATGTGAAGTATTAGGAGAGAGACAGTGGGTTTGATCTGCCCTTATTTTCATAAGTAATTTTACTGGTCGTTGTTAGCATTGCTGCATCTGGTCATCATTTATCATGCTATCTATAGTCATTCTGTCTGCAGGATAGTGTTCTGCTTTTAGTGGGTTTCATGCACAGTATGCAGTATGCAGGTCAAGGTGATAAATTTAAGTCCCCCTTAGGCAAATCTTAAGCCCTGAGCTGGGTCTTTGGAAAAGAATCTATTTTACATTGCATTCCTCCTATCCCCAAACCTGAAAACTTTAAATCTCAGTGGAATTGCTTTCATGACAGGGCTTTTCCAGGAAATGTGTTCTTCCTGTTCAGCAATGCTTTTTAGCTTTTTTTTTTTTTAACTTGCTGAAAACTTTTTGAATTGAAAATGCACGTGGTTTGTGTCACTTTTTAATTTTTAGATTTTTTTGTTTTCCCTTTTGTAGCTTCTGTAAAACTCAAATTATTTAATACCAGGTTTTACCCCACCCAGCCAGATAGCACTAGGTGATTGTTTTTGCTTTTATTTAAAATCTATTGCACTGTTCCAGTAAAGCAGCAGTGCTTAGCCACTGATGACAAGTAGGCTGAATCAGTTCCTGAAAAATGTCCTATTTTAAAGTGCTTTCTGATTGATGTGGCACTTAAAAAAGGAAAGCCTCATGTCTTGTGCTTGTACTGCTTTGCTTACAAGGACGCTTATGTGCTTGCCATGCAAAGCAAGCTGAGCCTGTGGAGAATTGAGCATGTCTGATCTATTCTTGGGGAATGAGTTGCTCCTATGCACCTAAGTGCCCTTCTTCAGTTTGACATATGTCGCATGATTCATTGTTTGAATCTTTTCTCAGGTTCAGGGTTGGCATCGGAAAGCCACATCCTGTGGTTTCTTGCTAGTTCCGGTCTTGGAAGGCCCATTTGCATTGCCCAGTTACTTATATGGAGACCCACTTCGAGCTCAGTTGTTCATCCCACTCAATGTTAGCTGCTTGTTGAAGGAGGGTAGTGAGCATTTGTTTGATGGTAAGAGATGTTCTTTGTTTTACCCCTTGGTGTACTTTTCTGCAAGCAGGTCCCTTCTGGCAGGTAGCTGACATGAAGAACCTCATTTACCAGCCATGCATTAGCTGGTTGAAGGGCCTGGTTTTACATTTCAGCAGCCACCCTCAGGAAGGTGGTGCTTGGAGGCAGCTGTGCTGGCAGGCTAATCAGTATGCAACAGTGTATGAAGTTGGCAGCAAGAAGTACCAAGGCACAGAAAAGGTTGTCTCCCCGGTGATCTTTGTTGCCATAATGTTGCATACCCTTATAGAGCCTATATCAAATAGTTATTCTGTTTGACATGATGTTATACTGTAAGAGTCTGTTTTGCTGGTAGACCCTGCCCACAGCTGCTCTGCATTTGTATCCTGCATTTGTTTATTCTCGCCCTCAGTGAGATTAGGCTTGCGTGACTGCCATCCTCTTTTTTTTGTTGCCATGGTTACATTCACAGTAAGAGTGTTTGCACGTGAGATTAAGAGCTAGAAACTGCATTCTCCTTTTCTGCAATGTGACCTCACCCTTTTGAGTGACACTGTTGTGGTAAGACTCAGGTGGAAGCTCAAAGATCAGAGAACTCTGTCCCCATGCAGAGAGAGGCAAAATTGCATTGTGAGAAGGCCTCTGTTTTAAAATAGTAAAGATGATAGTTTTCTTTATTTTCATTAACCCTTGACCCATTGTCTAGGTATAAATGTGAAACAATCAGTGACAAATCCATATGCTGTGAGGTCACTGTAGCCCCACTGACTTTGAACTCAGTATTTTCAGAGCGCTCTGGTGACACACAGCAGCTCACTCTTCTTCCTTGCCCCCCCACCCCCCCCACCCCATTATGTTCCTCTCCTTCATCTCGAGAGACACAAAAGCTAAATTCAGGGATGAATCTGCTACTGGAGTGTACAAGACACTATCTAATAAGATGGCATTCAAGGGACAGCTGACAGAAAAAAGTGTGACTAAAGAAATGGTTAGGAAAACCAAAGTGCACAGAGGTCTTCTGAGGAAAACTGAAGTCTTGAAAAAGAAGGAAATAAAGTGGCTTTACTAGGTAATTGTTACCTTTTTGTTTGTTTCAGGCTTTGAACCAGAAACATACTGGGATCGTATGCATCTCCTCCAGGAAGCAATAGCATACAGGTATGTACAGAGCAGAATGACTGAAAGGTTCATATCTCCCTGGATTATGTAGGATGAAGACCTATGCTGAACAATCACTCCTGAGTCGTGTGGGTTCTGTGCCGTCTGCCTCTCTGAAGTCTGCTTGCAGATTATGAGACTAAAACATGACTAGAATGCCTGGAGGTGGTTCTGTGGGTGCAAGGGGCAGGTAGATAGTGTTTCAGCCTGTCACTCATTAGTAAACCATACTCTTCTCCTAGGGAGGGCATTGGCTTTGGAAGGTGCCCTGTTATTCTAAGTTAGAAGCAGATAGACTGTAAATAGATTTCTTTCTGAGAAGGGACAGTTATTTCCTTCATGTGTACTTAACATAGTCTTGAACTGGATGACAGCCAATGATTGACAATAGGCAGGAGACTGGGATGTGAGCTGTACATAGGAGCTTGGGCCCAGTTTAAGAAGCAATTGTTGGAAACTTTGAATACTATCTAGCCTTACCCCTTTGCTTGAGCTGCCAGTTTGTTTCATGGTGTTGCTGCCAAAGTCAGTTTCATGGTAGAGAGACTGCCTTTTGTAATGGACTTTAGCTTGGAAATAAGCTTTCATTAGCTTAGAAAGCAGAAGAGGAACAAGTATTCTCCAAACGGCAAAGAACTGTCAGGTGAGCTGCTTGAAGTTCTGCGTGGAATATTGCCCAGCATGAAAAAAACGATGTTACAGCTTGAAACATACCCAAGGAATGTCTGTCTTGACTACCGCTCTTCCCTCATTCATGTGCAGCTGCCCCATTTTGTCAGAGGCTGCTCAGTGCACTCCCAAACTGAGCTACTGGTGCTCTTGTTTCCGGCATGAGTTAGGACATAGATCAGTGTGGAGTTACAAGCTTTCACACTGTGCCTAGCAGGGGCGGAGAATATTTGGAGAAGCTCAGCTCCCTTCATCCCTTTTCCCCTTGCCTTCAGGCCATAAGAAAAGGGAGCCTTTGTGATAGTGGACGGTTTTCCCTGGTGCCCCTGCCTTGGGCTGAAGGAATCCTAGCTGGAGTGGTGCTTTTTTTTTTTTTTTTTTTTTTTTTTTTTTTTTTTTTTTTTTTTTTATTTTATTTTCCTGGTGTTTGTTTCTCCAGATTTGGATTTGTGCAAGATAAATACTCGGCCTCTGCATTCAACTTCCCAGCTGAGAACAAGCCCCAGTATATCCATGTCACAGGTGAGCAATATTTGGCAGGCACTGGGGCAAGGAGGAGGCTATTATAAACAAATGATTTTACATGCAGTTTTTGTTTTGTGTCAGTGATGTTGGTCCTCATTATGTCCCTAGACAGATGACGAGTAGCTGTATCAGCCAACACAAGCCAGAAAACTGGAGAGGCAGTAGGAAAAGCACAAAGTGTTGCTGCTAATCAATGGCATTGGTTTGAAATCTTGCTTTATAGTGTCTCTGAAACTTTTCTTTCCAGGAGATGGAGAAATAAAAAAAAAAAGGCAGAGCTTATTCCAAGTGCAATGTAAATAAATGTATATCTAGAAGCTAGAAGGAGGGAAAAGTGTTGGGACAAGTCAGTGCTCTGTTCTCATGCCATCAGTTGTAGATGCATCTCTACCCATACACACTGTGTGGGAGATAGATAAAGCATTTAGGATCCGCTTGCTCTCATTATTATTCTTCATAAATGTTGGTGATCTGTCAGCACTTCTAACTAAGCTCCATGCATGGCATATTACAGTAAAATAACAGTACGTTCAGAGGGGTTGCTGAGACATGAAGACAATGACAGGAAGAGAGCTTTTGGAAAATTGCAGAAGAGAATGGAAATTGATGTAAAATTAGAAAGATGGATCAGAGCCTACAGCTTTGCTTCATTCCCTTGTACCAAGAGAAAGGCAAGACTAAGCGTGCTCTTTCCCTGTTGTTATTTGCAGGAAGTAGCATGTAAAAGCAAAGGAGGAAAAGTGTATCCCATTTTATCTTGCTAAAAGGCAATTAAATGAAACTCAGTCCAGTTTCCTTTTCAGAATTCAATGATTCAGCTACCAGTTGTAGGGACTTAGGTCTGCCTAAGACTAAAGTCCTGTCTGTTTCCTCCAGGGACAGTGTTTTTGCAGCTACCATATTCCAAGCGGAAATTTTCTTGTGGGCAGCAGCGACGCCGGCGCAACTCCACTAGCTCCACCAACCAGAACATGTTTTGTGAAGAGCGCATTGGCTACAACTGGGCCTACAACACCATGCTGACAAAAACGTGGCGGTCCAGTGCCACTGGGGATGAGAAGTTTGCTGATAGGTTGCTGAAGGACTTTACAGACTTTTGCTGGAACAAAGATAGCCGGCTTGTTTTGTTCTGGACTGATTGTCTAGATAAGATGCATGCTAGTGCTCCATGAAATAGGATTGTATCTCTTAGGGAGACAGCTAGAAGCTTTACCTTGTGGTAAGGAAGTAGAGGTGAAGGATGACTGGAAAAGAGCCTCTCTGTTGGATTCGTCTTGAGGCTCCAAGAGGACCTGATCAATGTTGATATTCAACAGAATTTGATTAAGCCCTTGGAAAAAGAATCTGAGCTCTTGGCTTGCCAATATCTATCACCTGACCTCATCTTGGTTTCAAGTAGCTGCAGTCCTTGATTGCCAAAGCTTCAGTCAGAGCAGAGGTAAAGGAGAGAGAGTGCAAATGGTTTTCAAGGGCAGTTAGATTCAGCACAGAGTGTGATGGTAGCAGCTTACTGTCATTGGAAATGATTGGTGCCGTTTGCATCTGATGTGCCTGACAGCAGGGTGCCTCTTTCCCTTTTGAGGTGTACCTGGTTGTGTGAATATGTAAGATAAAATGTGAGACACTTGTTAAATTTCGTACATGTAAATAAGTAAAAATGCAGAAAATCAAGTGACCTGATGTTTTATTGTAACTCCAGACAGCAATACAGAATTGAGGAGTAAAGGAGAGTAATTGCCAAAAGGAAATACTGCTGCTTATGTCCAGCATGATAATGAAATGCTCAAAGTTCAATGGTGGGGCTTTGTCCTTTAAGCATCCAGGACTTTGTCTCCAGCTCTGGATCTAGAACAGTGTCATGCAGCAGGAGCAAGAAGCCAGTTACTGTCCTGCAAGGCCAGCATCCAAGCCTAAGGAGAAATCAAAGGCAACTGAACACGAGATGCTGCTGATTGGAGGAACAAGGAGGATTATGAGCAAATTTTTAGGATATGTCTGCATGCAGCAAAATGAAGATGCCTACGCTCAAGTATGTCGTCTTTGTCTTTGCAGAGAAAGCTTGCATAATGGCACATGGACTTAGCATGAGCTAGTTACTTAAGTGTGGATTCAGCGTGGGTTCAGGACCTGAACCTGGTAGCACTGTGCGTGGCGGGGCTGTTGACTCCTGCTGTGAGATCGTTACTATTATCATCTGTCCTCGCTAAATTGAAGTCAGCAGAGGGCTGACACATTCACAGTGTTCAGACCTAATTCAAGGAAAATCATAGCTGCTTCAGTTTTATCCCCTAAACTGAGTCTGGATGACTTATCTGTTATTAGACAGTACCCACCTAGAAAAGGTGGGTTTGAGCTGCATGCCTCTTCATTCAGTTCATCTAAGTGTGTCAAAATTATCAGTGCATGTCTGATCCCCATTAACATCTTAAAAAATACTCTCTAGTATAAAAGCAACTTGCTGCCGCCTATTCTACGCAATTTTGCTATGAAAGTAGCAGTGCACGCAGCTCTTGCTTTGTCAAAGCAATTTAATGGGGGTGGGGGTGAAGTGCAGGGGCAGCCCTGCAACACCCCGCGTGTGCAAGGACCTGCAGGCCAACAGCGGCTCCGCAACTGCAAACCGGGGTCGCCTTTAACGCTGCAAAGCTCTTTTCCCCCGGTAGACAAGGGTGAGGCTTCGGCTGGCTGCAGGACTGGGCTTGCGGCCGTGCGGGACAGAGCCGGCTCCGCGCAGCGCTCGCCGTGCGCGCAGGGTCCCGCGGAGCGCGCAGCCCCACGCGGCCTTGCCCTGCCCTGCGCTGCGGCGGGAGCGGGGCCCGCCAGCGCCCTGCCGCCCTCCTCCGGGGCCCGGCGGTCAGGTACCGGGGCCCGGCGGAGCCGGGGCTCCGCCGCGGGAGGGAGGGGCTGGGGAGCCGCGGGGGCGGCCGGGGCCGGGGTGGGCTTTGGCGCCCCGGGCTGTGCTCCCGCTGCCGCGGGAGGGGACGGGGCTGCCGGGGTGTCCCTGCTCCTCAACCTCGCAGGTATTTAACAGTTTTTCCCCCTTTTGTCCTGGCTAGGGGGTGGGGTGTCCCCGAGGGGACCCGCCAGGTACGGGGGCATCGAGCCGGCCTCCTTTCCCCAGGAAAATGGGCGAAAAACAGCCCCGACGATCATTTGACTTACACTTTACTGTAGCTGCTGTCTGCCCCTGGCCTGTCCCATGCCATTTTGGAGAAAAAACTCATTAATTTCACCTGAACGTCTCTGGGCTTAATGACCTGGTAGTTTTAACCTGTAAGCAGTGGATGTAAAGCCTCATATCGTGATTTGGATACGGGAGTACCTCATCTGAATGACAGTGGAGGGCCTGGGGGCACTTGTGTGTGCATGGGATACTGCAGAGCTGCCAGCACCCCCTGGTGCCCCCAGCCACACACACAGACCGAAGTGGGGAAGATGGGGACCAGCCTGGTGTGCGGTTCCCCACAGCAGTCCTCCTGCTTTGGCCTGCTCCTTCAACCTCCAAGTTTTGGGGCAAATTTAATGCATCTTTCTGAGCTCTGTTTTCTCAACTACAAACCTGGTGTGGCTTTAGCCTTTCAGGGCTCCTTTAGGCCTAGTTTTATTTTAAGTGTTTTTTGGTCCTCAGGCTGCTTCTAACAGCACAGTGAATTTCTTTCCTTTAAAAAAAAAAAAAAAAAAAAAAGCAGCATACCATAGAAGCTAAAAATAGGAGATAATAGTTTTTATCTAACCACAACTTTATGCATTGCATAGAAAAGGCTTCCAACAGGACGTAAGGATGAAGCGGTTCATGGCCATGTTGAACAGGAATAAAAACAAGGATCCCCCACCCGCCAAGCTGCTGGATCTAGCAGGACAGCTTTGCCAGGACCTCCAGAGCTCGTCTCCTAGTCTGGAGAAGCTGGTTGGGGCCATGATGGGATGCAAACACAAGATGTATTTTCTCACTAACATCCATGTGGTCCGAGCTTGTGTGTTTGTTCATATCCATAATGGGCAGCATGACACAGCCTGCAGACTCCTGGAGGTAGGGATGTGTTCTTTGTTTCTTCATGGACACAAAAAGCAGTATTAGAAAAATAGTAGAGCTGTTAGTGCAGAGGTACCCAAACTGCAGCATGTGGAGCATTTCCAGCTAGCGTACGGCAGTGGAAGGTGATATGTGTGCATTGGTTGACCTGAAACACAGGATAAAGCCTTTGCTACAGGCATTTGCTATTAATCAGCCAAGGGGAAGAAGGTAATTGGGTGATTATGGGGTTGGTTGTAGTTTTTGAAAGCAGGATTTTTGTTCTCTAGTGTGGTGGTTCTTGGAGTTTTTCGCAAACTTAGGGCTCAGGACGTAAAAGCCTCGGGGGGGGCCAAATTTAGAGGGCTTGCCAGGATGGGAAGATAGAAAGGCTGGATGGCACCGCTCAAGGTGACGGATTTTCGCCTCTACATCTGGTAATGTAGCCCTTTTCACCAGGGGAAAAGAAGGAATTAGGCAGGCAACTCCCTGTGTACATTAGAGAAGATACAGTGAGCCATATACTTGGATAATGCTACCAGCTTTGTCAAACCAGTAGGAATCTCGGAGTAAGTTTCTAGTTGTTGAGGGTTTTCTCCTTTATAGGAAGCCTGACTGACTACCTGGAAAGGGTTTGCTTATATACTATTTTGTTTTAGTATTGCAAGGCAGAAAAGAAGGAGGAGCTGGTGGAACTTTGGCATGAGATTCACTACCGGAGGGTTATGGAGAAACACCAGACAGATTTTCTGACACCACTGCAGAAATTCCGTTGCAGGAAGAGGTATTGTGGCACGGGGGAACTGAATTTTTTTCCTCTGCTGTTGTTAGCAGATGCAGGGGGTAGAGATGCAGAGGCTGTTTTTGCATCTCAGGATGGCTGCTTCTTGGAGCTGGGTTTTTCTTGGCTTTTTGACCACTTGTGGCAATGTGAGAAAACTTCCATGAATATGAATGACTCTTTTTGGGTCCTTTTTAATCCTGTTTTCTCCTGTGTACAGGAATCCTCCACCTATTTCCCTTTGTCCTGAAGGTTTGAAGAATCGAAACTATTCAGATGAAGTACGCCAGCAACTGCACAGGTTTGCTGCAGAGGTGACAACAAATCCAAACAAGAAACAGCGGGTAGGGATATGCTACTTCCAATCAAGTCTCCTTGTCACAGAAAAGCAGAACTCTGCAATCAGGGTTCTCTAACTGGTTTCATTCTAAATCCTTGTTTTCAGAAGCCCCAGTGGGGCTGGGATTCCCGATATTTGATCTTTCCCTAAAGGTTTCCTTAAAAAATCATCAAGTTCATGCTAAGTAATTTCACTTGCTTTGGACAAAAAGATCAGGGGAAATCAGTTCCTCACTGGGCTTTTAACAGTTCTAATTTTGTAGTGATTGAGCATAGGCAGCGGAACAACCATCACTCAGAAGAGCTGTATTACAGTGATAAATAGTTCTGACTTGACTGAGTTATCGCCTGTATAAAATTGTACTTTGCTTACTAGAATATATTTTGTACTGACTTACACATTAAATTCATGGAATTTGAAAACTCTATAGGCTGTGTTGAGGTATGTGTGTATCTACCCTATTTGGGCAGGAACAAATTTGTAATGAAAGTGACATGTGAATTAATTCAGTAATCCTTGTTGATTACTACCTTGCAAGGTGAAGGCTTCAGACTTTAAAGTCTGCCTCTGTGGTGCTCAGTTTTTCCAACACCCTTCTCATGTGAGGTAGGATGGCCTGGTGAATAGTTCTGCAATGTGAAGATGGTTTGTTTCTTACCCTTTTCACAAAGCAGCAACAACTTCCAAATTTTCATTTTAAAAAACCAATCTGAATTGGGAGCATAATGAAGTTGCATAATTAAGTCCTAAAAGGTCAGGATATGATGATCACTTATGCATTAATTTCCCAATACATTCTTCACTTATGTGATCTCACTATTTAACAGTTTAATACAGCAGAAAGTTTTCTGTGAACATGATACAGATGTTTATACTGCACACAGTTTGTGAAAACTATTTAATGTGGTAAATGCATTAGCGTTTGTCCTATTAGTGTCATGTTAGTGATGTGAAGCTGTCATTCTGTGGGAAGAGCATGCTTTGGTGAGGTTTTACATTTTAAATATAGCAATGTAAAATAGCAGTATATGGTTTCCTTTAGCAAACAAATTGACTAGGGGAGCAGGGTGGAATGTGTGTTTTCCAGCAACTCGTTTGAGTTTATAAATCAGTCTCCTCAATGGGATCCACATAGACTTATTGGAGACCGAGTGAACAAATGTTGCTGAGTTTGAAAGCTCTTTTGCTGGGCTGCTTTTGGAACTGAAGGGAAAAGCCTGATTATTTGGATGTGATTTATTCTTTTTCCCTTGATTTCTCCCTACACCTGGGTTTGCAGGAGGGATTGGCTCGGGACATGAACCTGCAGCCAACTCAAGTCTATAATTGGTTTGCAAATTATCGACGACGTCAAAAATCCTGCCTCCCTCGTACGGAGAAGCTCAACAACTCATGTCCTGAGAGGGCTTTGACTTGCCACACAAAGGAGCAGCAGGATAAAGGGTCCTACACTCCACAAATTGCAGGTTCGTCTCTTCCTAATGGGCTTAGGATGTGGTCTAGAAAGCTGAAAAACAATTTTAAATTCCCTCAGGAAGGGAAGGATGTTCCTTCTCCAGAACAGCATCTATATGCTGATGGATCAAGTGGACGTTGGAGGACTCTACTTCAGTGGAGTGCCTCATTGTTTGGCTAGAGGCTGTCACTCCGTAGGAGCAAGTATTGATAAGGCCTGTGCAAGGACAGGTGAAAAGAGATGCCTGTCTCAGAAGGGGCACCAAATGAAAGCAAATACATGGGAGGTAGCAGGTTTTAGCTCTCAGATTCTGGGATCAAGGCAGTACTCCAGTAAAACCCAGTATTTCCATGCCCCTTCACAGAATTTTGACCAAACTTCAGTCACGGGGAATAAGAGGGTCTTGCTGCATTTGGCAAATTAGCCTTGTTTCATTGCTTTTTGGAGTAACTATTAGTGTTCCTTCACCTGCCCGGCCTGCACCTTTCAGATGGATCTTGTGTAGGCATCGGCTCTGAGCAAATGGAGATAACCCTTGTGCCCTGTGACCCAGAGTGGGAGCAGTCAGCTGCAGATCTGGATAAGCCTCCTGAAGGAACTTATTTAAAGATGCTGGAATCCAGGTGATGTATGAAAAAGTCTTTTACGGTGACAGTTCAGAGATGAAGCAACCTTTAAACTTGTTCATGGAACTGACTTTCATGTCAGTTCCCAGGGGACATCACTTAGGAGTCGTGACTCCATAGATGGGAATGGTCCATGCCCAGCATCAGGCAGTCAGAGCATCTAGCAGTTAATCTCCCAGCTGTCAAGGGCAGGATTCAAAGGTTTAGCTGGGGCGTCCCCCCTCTTTGCAAAGCGATAAGTCTGGCTAATTTATTTTCTCCATCATTACAGCTTTATGCAGAGCAGTGAGCTGTATGAAGCGAGGACAAGCAAGGCTTTGTTGACCACTCGCAACACTGAACCTGTAGCTTTTTGCACTGAGGCTGTGCTGGAACCAGGAACCTGCTTTAACTCTGCTGTCCTGCAGCCCAGAGAAGTAGCAAGCAGTACTGATGCCAGCCCCCAGCTGGATAAATTTGTCCTGTGCTCTTGCGGGTCCCTTACCTTCCCAGATGAACAGCTGTCCATGTGGCAGCCCCCTTCCAGCACCACAGGAGTCTCTGGCTCCATGTGGACCCCAAGTATAGAAGGTTAGTAAAACTGCACTCAGTGTTGACCTTAAGAGTTTTCAAGCTTCTCTTCCCTTTGTTGTAAACACTCTTGCTCGCTCACTTGGCTTTCCGATATCATGACACCTGGGAGCAGGGCTTGTCTTGAGCTCCGGAGTTCTGCTCCCATAGTAGCTCAATGAGAAAATCTGTTGATTTAAGGTGTTGAAGCAGACATTTTCACCTACTCTTTTGCTTAAACTGTAACTCCTTCCATAAGATAGTACTTTTCCAGCAAGGTGGATTCCTTTTAGCATTTCCTTTGGAAGAGGCCCTTCAAGTGTTGTCTGCTCACCTTGTCAGTTTGCAAGCTTCTGGGTTTTTAAATGCCTGTCATTCTTAAAAGATTGCCTGCGGAGAGGCTGGGAACTTCTTAACTGTGACACGGTGCTTGTCTTCAGCAACACATTCTCACTTTCCTTTCACCTTCCTGCTATTCTTTCTCTCTGCCTCTCTGTTTCCTTCCTGTCCAGTCTTGTTCAGTATTCCTGCCATCTCTTTTCTTCTCCCTGTTCTTCAGAATAGCCTTGGTAGGATTTGTAAGTGATGTCCACCTGCTTTTGCTGTAGGTCCACAGAACAGAAAGTGCTGTGACTGCCATTCACCCAGCCTCTGGTGAATGCGGAGCAAGGAGGGGAGGAATAGCTGGGTCAGAGGTTGGGGTCATGTTATCTGTAATTGTCTTTAATACAAGCATTTATTTCAGCAGGTATCAGAGCTCCCTTGAGCAGAGTCCCTCAAGGTGGCTGTATTGAGGCCAGTTCAGGAAGAACCATTCAGCAGTCAGATTTAGAGGTTGAAAGCTTCATCCTTAGAGAAGGACAGCTAGGGACTCTGGAATCTATTCTTCCCCACAGGTAAAGGGAGCGGAAAGCACAGGGCTTCTTAAAGGCAGGAGCAACAATGATGCTGTGGGTCTAGCCTTGTCCTGATCCCCCTGTAGAAGAGGGTTGCAGAAAGAGTGTAGTGATGCATCTCATTCCAGGGGCCTGACTCTCCTTGTGTCCATCGTATTTTGCAGATATTTATATCTGTGCACTGGAAATGGGAAATGCTGTATAAGTGTATATGTGTTTTATGGTGGTGGCACAAAGGAGATTCGGGACCAGCCTCATCAGAAAAGATACGAACCCTTCTCTTTAAAGCAGGTTTAGCTTCTAAGCTATTTGCCTGTTTTTCTTTTTGGCAGAAAATTATAACCTATACTGATCTCAGTGAGAGCTGATTCTGTGGGCTGGGTTGGTAGGGCCTGTATTTAATCCTAAAATAGTTTTTGTAGCTTCATAACCTCATGACAAGATTATTCCATAGTGCAAGCTTTCCAAATTGGAAGACAGAAAGACAGGCACTGTTCTATCTTTCTGTTTTCCACCTGTATCAAATGTTTCAGACTGCAGGTTTTCTCTGGGACTTGAGATAAATTCACAGAATGCAAAACAACAAAAATCCGTGCCATCTTCCATATGTTATACAACTTCCATAATGTTACATAAAAATAAACACTGCCAAACAGACATTACAAGGTTCCTTTAATTTACTGATCTGCAAGACAGAACAGGAGCAGTAGCTCCATTTCATAACCCTTCTGCTTGACACTGTCCAGCATTTGTGCTAGCATGACACTGTCAATAATACGTCAAAGAGGTAGGTAGAAGCACTTTTATTCCCATTTTATAGATGAGGAAGCAGGGGCATGGAGAGGCTTTGTGGCTTGTCAAGCAACAAGGGAAGGCAGTGATTCACTGGAGATAAAGATCAGTGGTTTTTTGCCTCCCAGTTGCCTGCTAAAAACATTTCTGCCTTTTACCCCTGTTTCCCAGTTGGCTTGGTTCCTACAGTTGTTCACATTGATGTCAGACTCCCCGCTCTGAATTGCTGGGGAGAACCCAGGTCTGGGCATTGTAAACCCACCTCAGTCTGTGTTTTAGGATTCGCAGTTTTAAACAGTGGCTAAAGATCATGAAAGATCAGTGAGGCTTGCTGGCAATATTTTGGCTGGATTTGAAATTGCATGTTCTGACTCTAGAGTGAGCTCATGTTTATTTTTAAAATATGTTCTGCCAGTAGGAGAAATCTATGGTGAATGTCTCCTTGTTGGGTTGTCAGTTGTGCCAGGAATCCACACACCCTTTATCGTATTCCTGGCAGGGGCAGGACTTGCTGCTTCGTTGACACCTTCTGGTTAGGATATAGTTATTTAAACTCTATGCGTAAACCCTGTTCAGTGGCCTGGTCCAGCTCCCCCCAAAACCTTGAACTCCCCAAAATGCCATGAATGCTATGGAACAGCAATCTCTTTAGTGAGAGTGATGCTTAGGCTGCAATTTCATCTTTGCCTTTTTGCAATTTCTCTCTAGAGAGCCAGGAGACCTTGCGTGGGTAGTCTTGGGTAAGATCACTGCTCAGTGAATGGCAATGAATGAAGATCACCTTTGTTATCAGGCAGAGCCCTCTAACAGTGTTACTGGATTAGAGAGAAGTATTGTGTCACCAGAGTCATCATTAGCAATAATGTTGCAATGAGCATCACTCATCTGGGGACTCATGAAGGAGTCAACAGCTTAAACTGCAAGGCAAATGAGTGTTGCTATCTTGGAAAGACAGGGCAGTGAAGTTATCCCTGCTTTACAGATAAAAGTAAAGCACAGAGAAGGAAATTATTTATCCAAGGTCACCCACCTGGAGTGGACTTAGTGTTATGCTCTCACTGCCTTGCCAGCACCTGTGGCTCCCCGTTTCATAAGTGCAGGGGTAAAGCTACGAGTCAGCCAAAGGACCCTTAATCTGCTTGTCTCATTTTTAAAGGTGCTCACCTGGAAAGCACTTGGCCTGAAAGCTTATTAGAACAATTCCAGTTGATTTCTTTCAAGGGCTTTTTACAGTCAGTCCTATGCACTTGGGCTGTATCCAAACCTCTTATGATCTACAGGGCTGTGAGGGGGAACCAGGCTGGAAGATGACTGTCTCCATCTGCTCCTGCTGCCTGGCAGGAGAGTTTGATCCAGCTAGTGAACTGGAAGTTTCTGTGGGACACCAAACAGATGCTTGACTTTGCGGATAGTGGTGTTGTATCCTCTTCACTCCTCAAGTTGGGACAGGTGGGATGTAGCCCAGCTAATGGTTCATGCAGAATATAACTCTCTTGTGCCTCACATTTCACACAGAAAAGCACACTGAACTCTATAGGGCAAGACAGACTGCATTTATGAGCCAGCATATTGATTTAGAAAACATCAGTGCTAAGATGTTCATTGCAGCTTACCACTTCTGCCTGCATTTTTGGGATTCCAGCTCAGAGCGCTAGGAATCCTCCTGCTGTTAGGCTCTCCCCTCTGGATAACCCAGCACCCYGACACTGGCAGGCAGCAAGTTCAAAACACACAAAAGGAGGCTACTTTTTGCCATGTTGCATAATTAAATCACAGAATTTGTTGCTAAGGGCATCGTGTGTGTCAGTGTAAGTGGGCTATGAAAAAGGATGAGACAGGGGGGGCAGGGGGTTGAGCCCATTTGTCGTTAGTACATGTAATTGCCTGAATGCAGCCTCCAGCTGAGTCCCAAGACTGATTGCTGGGACCTGGGGGGCATTCCAAGGAAGGGCAACTTGACACTTGCCCTGTTTCTTCTACTTTTTTCCTACGCTCTAATAGTTGGCACCTTTGGTCTGGGCCTGTGTGGCCATTCAAACTCTGGGCTATTCCTGGTAGTGGTATGGGCAGCGTTGGACTATAGATACTTTTGAGTTGGTGATGAAGGGAGAGAACATCCCATCATCAAGTACCCAATGTCTCCTACTTGACCCAGTGCCTGCAGACTGTGACCTCTTTCGAGAGGTTGGCAGAGCCCCCAAGGGAGGTGTGGATGGGGAAGCCATGTCCCCAGACTCTCAACTGGTGGCCTTGAAAAGCTGTAGTAGAATCCTAGCCAATGTTGTGGCTATGTCTAAAGCCACATGTTTATGTGTTTTGACTTTTAAGATCTGTGTTTTTAAAATATGTTCCAGGAAAGAGAAATTTTGGTAGACATCTCCTTGTTTATGGAGAGTGTTCTGGGGGCATAAGGAAAGTTGCAAATTGAGATGTCATTCCTGTATACTGCTCCTGGTCGGGCTAGTCCTCCCAGTGCAGAATCTGTATTTTCAGGCCAAAACAATTTGGAGAAATGGGGCAGGTTTGTAGACAGCTTAACAGAACTCTCTTGAATGAATAGTCTTGCCAGCAGCCCCTCTTGTCCTGCTGCAAAACACTACAGTAAGTGGTGAGTAGAGCATAAATACAAATGCATTTGTATATCATCATATTTTCTTCCAGTTCCTGTCAGACTGTGTTTGGCAAGCCTCAGTGCCCACCTGTTTCTGCACCCTGCATGGAAGAAAGCCAAGCCTTGGGACAAAGCCAGGTAAGAGAACACACCTAATGTTCAGAGAAAGGAGCTTAGCCCTATACACACTATTCAGCTGTAGCTCTCACACAGGAGATGTGAAATCTCACATCGTATTTAGTATGAAACATGTTTGATCTAAGCATACCTTTTGGAATTCAGTTCAGAGCAAGCTGGGCATTCCTTGGCTAGCATCCAGCAGATGCTAGAAGGAGAGGTGTTTTTGTTGTTTTTTCCGCTTGGATTGCTTATCAGACCCTGATTTTCCTAAATGTGTCATTGAAATGATGACCAAAGCAGCCTGTGCAGATCCAAAGTGTCATTTAAATTTTGAGCAATGGAGGGCTCACCTAGCACTGTGGAAAGAAGACGACAGGAAGATGGCTGCTTGAGGGTCCTCCCCTCTGAGGGGTTCTGCAAAATTTGGCTCTGCTCTCTCAGACCTCTTAAAATCTTTCATGTAATTTTCGTTTCCAAGTCTGTGTTATTGCTGAGGAAAAGGGATTTTGCACTGTTCTGAGATGGCTGATAGCAGTGTACAGAGCAGTGTTATTACAGGAAACGATAAAAGAAGTTACTTCCATGATCTGGATGCAGTCTGTATGCCTTCTTATGGTGATTTTGAGGCAGTAGAGAATAGAAGTTAGAAATCTGGTGCTTTCAAGGGGATGGGAGCACATCTGTGAATTAAATGTTACTTAAAAATAGGACCCAAGAAAGCCCTATCAAAACTGTACCTTGAGCTATTTTTTGGCTTCACATGTGTTGGTCTACCAATCAGTTAGCATCCATTTCTGTTTCTCTTGCAATGTAAGCTGCTGGAGAAAACCTTTTTAAAAGAGACTTTGAAAAGCAGGAGACCGTATCTGCCGGCCTCATTATGGGAAGCGGCTGCAGCTCTGAGGGCAGTAACAGAACCTTTTTTGAGCCTTTGAAAGCATCAATATAAAGATCTGTATCTTGGAAAGTGGCCTTTTTACCAGCCATAATGTGAGCCAGATAAGTAGGAAAGCTTTGGGCATTAATAATGAATGAGCCTTTTCTAAGATTTCCAGAGTATGCGGTCTCTGTAGCTAGAGTTTTCATCTTGCTATTTTGCATTCTTGCACTGATTTTTGCAATGGTATAGAAACATGACACTCAGTGCAATGTGCGCTGGGGAGCAAGATACCGTGTGATGCCTGCAGATGTCAAAAGGGGACATCTTCAAATCTTTGTAACAATTACTCAGTTCAGGAATTCAGAAAAGCAATTTTTGCATATTTTAATGTGTGCTGTAGGAAAAGGAAGAGCTTGAATGGGTAAATGATTTTACAGCATTCTACAGGCTTCCTGGGCACTCTGTTTCTTGCTGAATCAACTTGCCCTGGGCTTGTTGCAGGAATATGCAGATGTTTGGTTCCTGTGTCTGAACCACAGGGGTGCAGATGTACACTGCCTTTCATCCACATGTGACTTTCAATTTGCTTTTCATAGGTCATGCATCCCATCAGAGCCAAAATGAGAGTAAAACAAAACAAGCAAACAAACAAACAAAAGTTAATTTTGGAGACATTTCTTTCCCTCCCTGAACAGAGCTCCCTTGTTCAGGTGATCCCTCCCTTCTTGATTATTTCATCCTGGTCTTACCCTCTGTCACTTACTTGCTTTTATAGGAGCCAATGCCTTGGGCAAAGGGAAGGGAATTGCTTTTCTCTGAATTACTAAGAGTTGAATTGTGCACTGATTGTGTTTGTCATTTTTACACCCACGTCCTGTACAGATGGATTACTCTACCTGAACTTAGAGGGGAACAAGGACTTTGTCACTTCATGCACACAGCCCTCACCACTGACATTCCCTCCCATGGCACAGTCTTGTGCTACTGTATGTCTGCCCAAAGGAGCTCTTCCACTGTGAGCAACGGCATCATTAAAGATCGTATGTGGTGAAGCTTTGATTCCTTCCTGTGTCTTTTCAGGTCCTGGAGGATCCAGTTGCTGACCCATTAACCAACGACACATTCTGGGCAGCATGGCTGCTCTTTGAATTCTCAGCCGGGGGACGAATGTGACCTGCCTGCAGAGATGCTCAATGTCTGCACTTCCCCAGGAAACACCCCATGCTTTCCTGTTTGTTTTTTTTTTTTTCTTCTTTTTTTTTTTTTTTAAATGAATGAGGGGTTTGACATGGAGATGAATAGAGAGAGTGAGGTAGAAGGATGAAGACTTTTTCTAAGAGTTACAAAGTTTGTTTTAGTTACAGTTTTATTAAGAATTTTGCAATGGATAGAAGAAACCAAAGGTGCATTGTGGATTGTAGGTTTTTACTGGAGCAGTCTGAAGCTGCACTGTAGATGCTAAAAATATCCAGTCACTAGTTCTGTGGCAGTTACATATTTCTACACATAGCACTGGTCAGATCTGAGTCCTTCATTACATCATGAAGGTAAATGAAGCTCCTGTACTCAAAAAGAGTAAAACTTAGTTACATTGCCTAGCAGTGGATATTGGGTAACTTTTTCTCAGGCCTGGAAAATAAGGTCTCAGCTAAGTGCTGGTTAAATACTGCTATTTCTCATCTCTGTATTTCTATTGTATTGTTGGGTGTAACTTCTGGAGTGTTCCATACTGTGTAGTGTCACAGATGACACAAACTGGAGCACGGCAGAATTTTCAGTGCTAAAGTCAATGTTCTTGCAGGATTGGGGGAGGGCATACCAGTGTGTCAGTATTTAATACTACCGGCAACTCAGATTGCCCAGGAAAGAAGGATGAATGGAGGAGGTGGGAGCCACTGCACCCTCTTGATCCCATTTTAGTCCCCAGATCTGGGTGGACTGAAACTGCCAAGGCAATTGTGTCACCCTTCAGGTGGTCTGCGGCCGTCTGACACCAGGCAGCGGCAGGCGAGCACACCCTATTCAGACGAGTGCCCTGCAAAGCAGTGTGAGTTGTGCAGACTCTGCTTCCTACACACCGTAGTAAACTGTGGGGCTAATACTGTATTTGGCTGAAGGCTGCTCACTCCACGGGGGTTAGCTGTTTCACTGCAGCTCTCCCGGGGAGCGTGCGCAACTCTGTTCCTTTTGCCCAGTACTTTTCCTTACTTAACCCAGCCTCAGGGCCGCCTGTTACACACCTTCATCTCATGCTGCTCACAGATCAGGAGCCCTGTTTCGTTTCTCTTGGAGACTAAAAAGCAGAATTGTGTATGAGAGCATTAGGGCATGAGTAGCAAAGCAGACCCTTGATGCAGGTTTAAAACTAATGCTACAAGTCATTGGGCAGTCTTTTGAGTGTTTTCCTTAAGTATTACTGCTGTTTTTTAAATCTGCATTGAAAAAGGGGTAATCCTTGCCAAAACTCCAGCCCTGAGATACACAAAGCAGATGCCTCCTCTACCTTTTGTAATAAAGTTAGCAAATAAAGGTTATGAATGACTCTTTCTTTAGGGTTCATTTTTCAAGGTAAGGGTGTGAAGTGATTATTCACACATGGTGTTTAATTATGTATTAAAACCCTAGCACCAGCTGCACTGGGTACACCTGTGTGTGGTGAGAGCCTGATACTTCCTTTATTTTGGTGGATCTCATGTGGAAGGCCATTTTCTTGTTGTCGGAGGTTTTGTGTTCAAAACAGCGGTGTTCGGAAGGGTTATGCACACGTTTACGTTTATTTCCTTCAACAATGGGGCCTTGGGTGAGTCCGAGCTGGCGCGCAGGGAGGAAAGGTGCTAGGCGACCGCGTCCCTGCCAGAAACCCGTGAGGGACGTGTTCGCCCGGTCCTAACAGACCCGTTCCCTCCCAAACCGCCACTCTCCACCGCTGCAAAAGGAACTCTCGGCTCGGGCAGCGCGGCTGCCGCTGGCGACGAACGCGGCGACGCGCTGTTCCCGCCGCCTAGCCGCTACGGCGCTCTGCGCCGTCTCTCTGCTTCCTCCCCATTGGTCCTCCGCCCGCTGCGCCGGTAGCAACAGCGACAAATATATCCTGCCGCCCCATGATTGGCTGCCGCGTCCCGCCGAGCCATAGCAACAGCGGACCGGGCGCGCAGCGCCTGAGGAGGCGCGCGGGGTGAGGAGGGGCAATGAGCGCGGCCGCCTCGGCTGAGGGGGCCTCGGGGCTTTGCGGGAGAGGGGAGAAAAGTAACCCTTCAGGCGCAGGAGCCAGCCATGCCCGGCACTGCTGCTGACCGTAGGCGAACGTACCGCAATCCTAGCGACGCTGCGTAAAATCCATTTACTAGGCATTTGCATTGTGGTGGGCAAGAGCCGCATCTTCTCTGCGGCCTGTGGTGGAAAGAAAACAAGGCACTGTCGTGCGCCAACTAGTGAAACGGCTTTCATGCAGAAGCAGCAGCCCAATAGCAAAATTCACGCTGGATCTTGATAGATTTTTGCATGAGATCCCAAATAAGGTACTTTAATTCTCACTGCTAATGATGTGTCATGTCACTACGATTACTGTGATTTAGCTAGTTAATGGTATGTAATACATGTGGATGAAAGCCAGGGTGGTTACATTTCCCTGCTGTTGAAGATTGATGTATTGGAGTAAAGAGGAATGATGCCTCATTTACAATGAGATGTATTTCAGTTCCTTTCAAATATTTAGTGCTGTTCCCTGCTAGGGAAGATGATAAAGGTTAGATTAACACTACTCCACCTGTATAGAAATTTTAGGTACTTGTCATTCAAAATTAAATAGATGATTTTCTAAGAAAACAACCCATGCTAGGGAATGCAGGTATTTTGGTTTTGGAGATAACTGACCTTTGTTCCACCATCTTAACAATACCAGTGTCCTAAGGCCTTGTAAGTTCAAGAACACAGTTGTTTTGACTTTTTAATTAAAAAGAAGAGGCTCAATTCACCAGAATTCCTAAGGAGTGCTAGAATGACAAGTCTCTTTTCCGAACTCAAATCTGAAAAAGTCTTTGCAGCTAAAGCAGAATTAAAACTTTTTCTCTTAAACTTCACTTGATGAATTTCATTTCCAAATTTGGTACAGTTGTTCTCTGGAGGACAATTGAATTTTCTAGGTCATTTCCCAGATGAATAACTTACTGCTTTTCTGGAAACTTATGTTAGATGAAAGTATTTCTCTTTAAGAGATGTAAAGTCAAGTGGTTGAAGTACAGTATATTCTGGCCCACTAGCATCTTTGCCCCATGCCACCTGGATATTGATCTGCACAAACCACTTTTGAGGAGCTAATCGCATTTGGACAAGAATTTGCAAGCTGTGCCTACAGGTGATCTCACAGGACTTGACCATGCTGAGCAGAGTTCAGAGGTAGGCTGCTGCTTTCCCATCCATGAGCTAGAACAGRTCGGATGCATAGCCATGGAGTAGAGGATCAAGTGAATTTCTGCTGAATGCCCGTGATGCTTAGCATTTGACCTCCTCTGCCTGTGCTGCTGGGTGGAGTTAGTCTTTGAAGGACRGTGTAGTGGAGTTATTTATATTGTATTCACATTGGGCTAGCATTTGCATTGTTCAGTTTGTGTCTTAACCTTGTTCTCGTTTCCTAGGTATGATTTGCATCCCAGTCATGTTCTGGTTTCCCTATCCTACCATATGCAGCAAGCTCTGGATGTGTTTATGTTGTTCTTCCTTGGAGCTGTAATTAGAAGCACTTGAGCACGTGGCTGACCTGCCCTGAGCTGAATGTGCTGTACCTGCTGTTGTCATTCCTCCTCCTCAACCTGGCATGGCCTATCAAAGGAAGGAGCTTGCCCTAGAAAGAAAAAACAAAGCCATTTTTATCTTAAAATGCATATAAGGGCCCAAAGAACAGTATTTATATGTGTTAATTGATCACAGAAAGGGGATGGAAATCTAGGAGCACTTTCAGAAGTTCTGTTACTTAGCTGTCCCTGAGGTGAGAAGGACACTTTCCCAATAGGCAGGCATCCATATTTTCCAGCACTGCTGCTAGAGGCAGCTTTCCTCTTGGCAGTTCAAGAGACAGGCCTAAGACTGGCAAGGTCAGAGACTGAGCTGTTGCCTATCAGCAGTTCTAAGTGTGGTATAGAAATGGCCGTACGGAGGACCTGTATGGCCGCTGCCGGTGAAAAACTTCTCTGAACTGATGCACTACAGTGCTAGACAGGATTAATGACATAAGAAGCAGCTTTCCCTGCTTTCAGTCCCATTGGCAGTTCCGCTGGCTATCACAGTTACTGGATGGGCGCATCTGAGGCCCACTCGGGACAAATGTTAGGAGATACAACTCAAGGCCAATGTTTTCAGGCAGTCTCTTGTTCTGGATGCCTCGTTCAACTTGCTTGGAGCCTCATTTTCAGAGGAAATGAGCACTTATACAGCGACTCAAGTAGGGCACCCAGAGTAAGAGTCCACTTTTGAAAATGTTGGCAAAGGCATTTTGTTTTATCTCTGTACTTCATTAGTCTTATCCCCAAAGTCTTCCATGTTATGTTTTACAGTGAAAGGTCATTGTTTCAGATCAATCATTTTCAGTGGGATTTAATCCAGTTCTAAGTCAAACTAATCCACTTTGGTAAAGTTTGAAGAGCATTAAAAATTCATTTGTTAAGACAGATCTGGGCTTATTGTTCAAATGTGGCTGCTGATGCCGAGTCCTTAATTGTGTATGCCCAGCATGAGGTGTCTTCGGAGTGGTTCCAGAAATGCTGGACATCTAAATTCTGATCTTATCTGTAAGGCTGCAAATGCTCAGCACCTCTGAAAAACCCTAGGATTTAGTAGGATTGAGGGKTTTTTGTTTGTTTTGTTTTTTTACTTTCAGTATTTACTTAACATGGGTTGGGTTTTTTTCCTCTTACATGTAGAGCCTTTTTTCACTATGGTGCTCTGGTGACAGCTTCCGATAAGCAGGCTTTTTCATGTTTTCCTGTTTATGCTTGTGAATTCTGGTTACTTTCCTTTGATTACATAAAGAATAAAACCACATTCTTATATCTGGGCAGGACTAGTAAACACCGTGGTCTGAAGCAGTTCATGAAGAGTTAAAGCCGCTTTCAATTAGCTACTGTGTTCTTGCTACTTAAAGAAACCCCCACAACTGAGCATGCTTCACAGCCTCCTGTGCATATATCCCTGAATCATTCTGGCAAGTAAAAACACTGCCATAATCTTTTATTCAGACATAGTGCTTATTCTTCACTGGACTCTGAAATGAGCAAGCACTTGAAAAGAGCACATTTTGCCAGAGAGTTCTGAGGATTTATCAACTTGTCTGCACAGGATTTTGAACATGCAAAAGGCTACTGTGTGTGAATGCTGCGTGGTTTTAAATATACTGCAGTGATCCCAAGTAGGTTTCAGTATACAGACCTAGCCTTTCCCATGAGGGAGCAAGAGCTTCGCAGGTTTTGCACAAATCACTGCCCTTTTTTTTTAAAGATCTTCCCATGTTGGTGAATAGATATACAACGTACTTTACCACAATTCACGGCATGAACCCTACTGCTTCTGAGCAGCACTCAGGCAGTGTAATGTTTCTCCCTTCATTCTAGGTTTTACCTTTGAGTTATGAGGGAGGTTCTGTGAGAATGATTCCAGATTAATATGAAATTGAAATGTGACAAATAGTAGAATATTTTCACACAAACTGTGACAGCCTAGAGGTTTCTGTTGCTCGTTAAACTGTGGTGTATGGTTTGGCTAGAAATACATCATTGAAATTATAGTCCCTTGTGGTTTGGGAAGGAGTCATCGCACTTCAGCTACACCCACTCCTACCTCGTGCTCTGATCTTGTCATTGGTTACACCACCTTTCCTCCCTGATGTGCACTTATCTCACTTTATTGGGGGGATGTGCTGCCAGGATTCTAACAATAAAAATTATAGATAGTCCTAAGCCTGTGAAAGAATTTGTCCTTACAGCACCATCTGAGCATCATGCCCCATGTAAGTGCCAGTCACAGTATTTCCAAGATCAGATGCCCTCAAACTCTCCATCTCTCTTTCTCTTTACCATACTCATCTCTACTTCCTTTGCTTGTGATGTGGAAGCGGTTTAACCTCCTCCATCAACTGGTAGTTGCTACTGTTCTCTGTCTGTTTTTCAGTGTCTTGTCCCCAAGACTTTTATCATTTAGCAGTTCCCTAAATAAAACATTTCCTTGCTGCAGAAAAGAGAGGTAAGATCATTTGCTCCAGGGATGAGGAGGATGTTAGTGGCAGGGACTTTGTAGTACCACTGCTGTAGTTCCATGAGTCTCAGGAAGAGTGCTGAAAAGGTGCGTGCTCCCTCACTGCTACCAGAACAACCAAAGGGGGAAGCTTTCCGCCATGGGGAAAGGCTGGGAATGGCATGGGGTAGTTTCCTTGTCGTGTTTCCTCTTCACCAGTGTACCTTCTAGCTCTGTCCCCTCAGCTAAACATCAGCAGTGGGGAGACACCCTCTGAGACTGCTTTGGTGTCCCCAGCGCCCCTGTGTGGAGCTGAGCAGTGAACTAGAATGCCATTTCAGCAGGGAGCTATTTGTGGAACATCGGTGCTGACCAATAATCAGATATGCCTGTGGAGCAGAGCCACTGCCTTAGGTCATGGCGCAACTTTCAGTACCATAAGTTTCTCCATCTACACGTTCTTCTGGGTGTGGTCACTTTGCCAACAACTCTCAATCCTGCCTCATGAGAGCAGTATTTCTGAGCTCCTGCCTGAGCTTTGCTGGGAATTGCGGAGCTCTGTAACATCGTGTATGATGCCTGGCATCTGAGCTCGGCAGGGGAACCACAGCTAGGTGGTGTTTTGCACCCCATTCAGCACTCTAGTAAAAGGTCTGCTGCTGATATTTCCATTTCCTTTCCATTTTTATTTTTAAGATCTTGTAACTCAGCTTATAAATATTGTAGCAGATTAAAACTCATTGCGTGAGCTCAAATTTGGTTTTATTTGTACCTCTACAGATCTGTGGAGCCACTATTATGGCTGAAGATCCAGAGCACTAGGCACTGTACACACAGGAGAATATAGGTGCTCTCCCACAGACCTTATATGTATAAAATGCAATCTCTTCACTTTCTTTAGGTTACAGTCAGACTGTAGAAATGCTGCATACAAGGTTGCCTTATTTTAGCTCTTTTCCTTGCAGCTGTTGGATTTAGACATGTATGTGGTTTTAGAGCAATGGAGTGACATATCACCTTGTGGATTCAAGGTTAAGAATTTTTGAGATGCTTTAGACTGAGAAATAGCCATTATACAGAAGCTTCAACTAAAAAAACCCAAAAGCATTTAGTGAGAATGTTTTTGGGCATGTGTAGATATATCCACATATATTTGGCAGATTAATGCAGATTGTCTGGTTCAGTGGGTGAATAACTGGTTTTAAAAATACTTCGTAATCTGTTTCCCTCGGGAGTCTGAAACTGCTGTATGAGACTAGAAAGCTTTTGGTAGACCCTACAAATTTTCAGAACTGCTGGAACAGTTTGCAGACTGACTAATCTCTACTAAGAAGTTATGATAACAGCGAAGTTTCCAAACCAGAGAAGTGTATTGGGCATTCTGGATTGGCCCATCTCTCACTATTCTCGCATAAGTGTTAGATACATTAAAATCTATATTTTTACATTGAATCATACCTTTTCAAGAATGTGTTCCTGCTGTCCATAGATAAAACTTTATCCTTAGGTAAAATCAATACAAATTTTGAATTAATGATGATAATGAATTGGACTGATACTTGGGATCCATTCTGTTAAGGTTTTATATGTTACTGCCTTCTCTTAGAAACAGTGAAAGTAAAATCCTGTTAGGAAAAAGGCACCATGCGGCTTCCTGATAGGTACGTACAACTCTGTGCTTCACAGTACTGCAAAGAGCTATTTCCTGAATGTTCTGGCAATCAGTTTGTAACTTGCTACATGTCATTTTTATCTTTCATGCTTTATTACCATTTATTCTTATTTGTCATAATATTTATTCATGTCCTTTAAAAAAATTAGCAATATTCATCTAGTCCCTTTAAAAACTAACTGCAGCATTTATTTTAAATGACATTAGGGCTTAACGCACAGAAGCCAGCAACGTTAGAGTTAAAGCTAAAAACTTTTGGCTGACACAATGGACTGGATTTACTYGATTGCAACAGTACTGAGAATAATGGGAGAATAGTGTCGTGAGTGAGACCAGCCTCGGTCCCCGGCCTCTGGTATGTGCTAACGTGCATTCTGTCCTCCTCTTTGGGGGTGAGAACAGATGTGAGCTTCAATTGGTATGGGTGCTGTGGTCAGCRGCTCTGATGCTGAACTGCCTGATGGTGAGCAAAGCTTTCACACTGGTGTACAGCAGCTCCCCGTATGTACAGTGGTACAGTGATGTTTAAATGCTGGCTGTGGGTTGAATAGAAAAAGTTAATCTGTGATTTATTGTAAGACATGAGTAACGTGGATGCTAGCGTTTCTGTAGACACCAGCAGCAGCTGTGTCATTTGTGCAATGCTTCTCCTTTGAGATGATTTTTATGTAAGGCCGGTACTCTGTCAATTTATGAAAGAGCTTAACTATTACAAATTAAAATATGTAGTAAAATTGAATTTAGTTGCGTCTCTTAGGCAAGGTAGCCTAAGAATTGGCCCGTGCCTACTACCCCCACAACTAGGAACGTTTCAAAGCAGCCGGGATACGAGAAACATTTATTTCACTGGAATGAGGCAGGACAAAGCTCGCGCTGGAAGGCTATGGTAGCACAAAGCCGTGATGGCGCAGGGGCAGGGTCGGACACGTGAAAGCGTTGCGTCGTTCCCCGCCGCGCCCACCCCGAGCGGCAGCCGTGCTCCGCTGGTTTCCCTGGGCGAGGCGCGTCCGGGGGTCCGTGGCGGCAGCTTTGCGCCGTGTCTCCGAACGCAGGCAGGGGAGGCGAGGCGCGGACGGTGGGTGAGCCCGTCCTGCGGTATTTCACGTCCGGCGCTGTCCGGGGCGCGGGCGGGCGAGCAGCCCCGGCTCGGCTCCGCAATGCCTGCGCCCACCGCCCACCTCCACCTTTGCAGCAGTAAAATGCAGCACTCGCAGCGCGCATGCGCCTCCCCCCCCCCGGCGCCCGGGATAGCTATTTATAGCAAGTGACGTCACCTAGAAATAGAACGCGGGGGAGCAGCGCCCCCTCCCCTCCCCTGCAGTGTCCTCAACTCCGCCCCCTCGTTGCCTTCCTAGCGCGCAGGCGCAGGCGGCGGCAGCAGCGCGAGGCTCCGAGCCGGGCGGAGAAGCGCGAGCTGCACACGCCGCGGAGGGGACGCAGCGAGCGCGCGGCTGCCCGCCTTGCCGCTGTCCGTGAGCGCGAGGCGCCAACCGTCGCCTGGCAAGCGCTGGCCGGCGGGTGAGCGGCAGCTGAGGCGAGCCCAACGGTCGCTGAGAGCGTGAGCGGGCGAGCGAGCGTGAGGCGGTGGCTCTATCTAGGTTCCCTACTCGCACCACCCGCGCGTTTCGAGGTGCAGATCCCCACCCCGCCTTTCCTCGCTCTCCGAGGGCGCAGAGTGCCCAGCCCAGCAGCCACCACGGAAGCGGCTATGGGGGACCGAGAGCAGCTGCTGCAGCGAGCCCGCCTGGCCGAGCAGGCGGAGAGATACGACGACATGGCCTCGGCCATGAAGTCGGTGAGTGGGGATGGTAGCGTGGCGGCTGTGGGTCATACCCGGGGAGGAGTGTGTAGGGTGGGTAGTGGCGGGGGAGGGAGGGAAAGGAAGTCCGGGCTGGTCCGAGGCGGAGTTGGGTCCCGGGGAGGATGCGAGCCGCCAGGTCCCACCCGTCGCGGTGAAGAAAGGAGGGGCGGGAGCAAGAGCCAGACCATTCCGCTGGGACACCTCGCCGCCGTGTGGGGCGGTGCCCGTTACTACCTGCCTCGGGGAGAGATGAGACAAACAGTAGCCGGTCCAAACTGGACCTAGATCCCCCTTTTCTTTTAAATTTATTTTCTTTCGCCCTCTTTTCCTTCATTCCCTCGGAACGACTCCCTTGCAGCCCTCCCGCTCCCTTGGCCGTCCCTGCCGCGGGGGTGTGGCTGTTCCCATGCCCTCCTCTCGCCTCTCTCCCCCATCCCCGCCAATCCGGCGCGCAGTGCAGCAGTTTGAATACTGCCCGCCTCTCTCCTCGTCGCGGTGGGAACGTAGTGGATTCTTTCTCTGACCTCTGCTCAGGATGGGGTCCATCCTCGCGCACCGCCCCCCCCCTCCCCGGCTTCTGGGGGCTAGCGCTGGCGATGACGGGCTTGACCTTGGAGTGCGTCTCCCCTTTTAGGGGAGGCTGGGACACGCGAGCGGTTGGGGGTGCTGGTCGGGTAGGACGGCCGCTGGGGCGGGGGGTGTCTGGGGAAACCGCGCACGGCAGGAGCCCCTTCCTTTTCTAGACGTTTCTTTTGCCTCGCGATAAAAGGCGCAAATAGAGGCCTCGCCCACAAACACGAGCGCTCTGACTCAAAGATGGTGTAGTAGTTGCATCCAGGTATAAAAGCTACCCAGTGCACAGAGAGCGTTTCCCAAGCTTTAACGTTGCCTTTTTGCCTCTTCTTTGTAGGGTAACAAATTCTCAGTGCATTCCTTACCCAGTTGAATGCTGACATGTGTTTAAACACTAAGTTACAGTTGCAACTCAGCTCCTTTCAGAACCAAGCAATGAAAATTACTTGTACTGACCTGTCTGTACTGATACACAATAAAATTGCAGAATGATCAAACTTATTATGTCTAGTCCCTTTTTTAAAAACAAAGTATTCGTATAATCTGAATTTTAAGGGAATGTTAATGCCAGTAAATGCTTAGCAGTGTCTTTGCTGTATCTGATTACAATTGGTTTGTTCTTGCTGATCTGTCCTTTGTGAACACCAAAAGACCCCAAGAGGAATCAAGTTTCCCTTGAGAGTACTGCTGTTTAAAGACACGAGATGATTTTGGTTTGAAAGAGGAGCTTCAAACGGAGTTCACATTTTTGTTGCAAGAATCAATCCATTTAGTCTCATTCCGGGGCTGTGATGTATGTTGCATCCCTTAAATGAGGGCAGTAAAAAGACATTTATTTTGCTGCTCTTGTTCACTTTTGCTATTGTGTCATAATAAATTCTACGACCAGTCCAGTTCTAAAGCAGCAATACTTCTGCGTATCTCAAGATCAGAGGCACTAGACATTAAAATAAGCTGTATTTTCATGATATCGCTAGAATTCTTGATACATATAATGTAGTAGTAACAGCTCTGTTTATCTCTGGAATCTCTCAATTGCTATTTCTAAAAGATGAAATGGAGAAACCACTAAAATCCACTGCTGCTCTAGAAGACAGTATTTCTAGCTGTAGTTAGTAGATAGCTTTTTATTTTTCCAAATATCGCTGAACTATAGTGCATGTATGGCTCTGAACATATGTGAAACAAACAGAATACAGTTGCTATGCTTCAGGAAATATGTAAATAAAGTACATATAACTAGTGTGTATGTCCAGTTGTCTTTTTAAACTGTCCTAATTATTAAATTTTCATTCATCTTGAGTCACAGTATTCTCATCTGTAATGCTACTTTTGCTCTCAAATAAGTTGTATAATGAGCTTCTGTAATTGTGAGCTTGAGAACACTTTGTAGGTGAGCTGAGTCTTGAGCATTTATGCAACATTATGTTATAGATACTTTAAAAATACAAAAAGTAAAGCTGAATTTAAAAGGCAACAGTTTCCTTATTTTAAGCTGTTCATATACTGTTGCAATCCTGTAATGTAGTATCTATTGGTTACTTGGCTTTCACAGGTGTTCACTCTAACATGGTAATTTCCAGAATGCTTTTCAGTGTTTGAAGTTGATTTTGTAGGTCTGAGCATAAGCTTATGAAATGTTGTTATGTGGGCTGTCTGTTCTCACACAGCTAATATTTCCTTCAATTTCAGTGATTGTAAATAACAGCTATTAAGAGAACTTTTTACCCCTATAGAATAATACTCAAATAATCTTCTTCCACTTCAGAGATGTTAGACTTTCTTCAACAGGAAAGCAGTGTTCTAACTCTGATATCTATTCTCAATGCAGGATATCTTGATTTGAAAAGTTTCTTTTTAAAAAAAAAAAAAATTAAAATCTCTGAATATAACATATCTGATGGTTTTTAAAGGTGCTATAGGAAAATAGTGTGCTTCCAGTGTAAATAGAAATCTGAATGGTAAATTTCAGTTCTGGGTATTTATCACTACACTTTTACAATACACACTATAGCCAACAGCCTGGTAGTTACTCCTAAAACATAAAGTAACAAAGACTATTTTACTGAAAGCATATTTGCATTATTTTTGAGACTGCCACTGAAGGAAGAAAAAGTATGACAAGACTGCCATTTCAGCTGTCAGTATAAAGCTGGAGAAACGCTTATTTTTTGGTCTTAACAGTTCCTTCTTTTAAAGAAAAGCCAGATGAAGTAGTAGTTGTAGCTTAAATAAGGAAAATACTGCTCAATAATACAATTTTTTGTTGCTGTTAAACTTTTTTACCTTGGAAGAATTCTAGTATTTTGGCTTATAATGTGTAGACAGGAGAAGAAAATGAAACTTTCACTTAGTTTGCTGTTATAAATTAATAAGTTTTTTTTCAGCTAAAATTATTTTAATAGAAAATACAATAATATGTAAATGTGCCTCTACTAAATGGCATTCTTCCAAGGGGTGTGGCATTCTCATTGCATTAAATGCTGCTCCAGGATTCCAACTGTTTGAAATAACCCTACACGGTAGGTAAAAAATTACTTCTGAACACACTGGGGGAAAATTTGCTTTTAGTGTAAGTGTTAAAGGTTCTCACTTGATGGAACAAATACTCTAGCATATTGAGAATACAGCACTGAGTACCTTTGGTTTTAGATCATTCCAGAAATGGTTAAACATTTTAGCTGTATAAACCCTTAGTATTTCAGATAATATTAATCCTAATATGTAGTGCTCAGGAGCTCTATTAATTTATGTTGCTTTTCTAGTATAGCTACATAGCTGGTAGAGTGTGATTTACACTTTAGAATTGGTAAGATGAATCTGAGTTACGAGAGATGTATAATTTTAAAATTAGTCATGTGTGAAATACTGCTACTCAGGGTGAAATAAATTTAAGTCTTGGTATTATCTAGAGTTTCAGCAAAATAGCTTGAGGTTCTAGTTTAATTTGTAGGCTTTATCTGTGTACATAAATGGACTTAAAAGTTTGCATTGTTCCATATTTTTAGTATTGTACCACTGAGTTCTTCGTATCAGTGTCTGGTTTTTGGTTAATGAAGTATGTGTGTGTAGGAGGGGGAAACGAGATGCCTTTAATTTAAACAATATCCTCCCCTGCTGTGCGATGACTTCCTTACTATGGTTTTGTACAGTAAATCTAGCTATAGAACTTCGAATGCTTGATACAAAATACTGAAGCCACATGATGCAAGAAACTGATCTGGTTTAAATTTATTAGTCTGGTTTCTATTTGTTCAAAAATTATGGACTGTATGACTTTGTATCAGGAGAGTTTTAATGATTAAACCTGACTTTATACTGGCTCAGGTGCAGTCATTTTTTTGCAGCAGCTTGCTAAGAACTGGCTCTAGCTCTGACTTACATGCTCTGGCTAACAAAACAGAAGTATAATCACATACATTCAATTGACCTGGGTCAAATTCTACTAGGTAATCTGACAGTGCATCATAGATCTGCTGTCAGTTGTGGAACCTTCACTTTGGTGTGTTTTCCATGTGAAAGTAACTCAGCTTGGTATGGCCTGTGTGACATCATACACATGTAAGTAATTTCTGAGCTGATAACAGTACTGCCATGCTCATCAGCATGTGTAGTTAGGAATCCCGGGGTTATAGTCAGGATTCCTTTTATATACTCCTATTTTTTCCCCAGTAAACTGTGAAAGAGCTTTGTGGGCATAAAGAAGAGGGGGAGATACCTGTAACTATTACAGGAATAAAATGATTTAGACTGTATTCTTGTTACAAAAAGCAGACTGTTAGTCTGAATGAAAACTGCTAGCAGATGATAGCCTATGTGTTCAATTGCATCTTCTGGCTCAGGACAGAAAATAACCCCAAACTTAGGTGTGAGAGAGAGAGGTGTGTTTGCATAAGGAAAGTATAGAGTAACAGCTGAGTAAGTAAATACTACTTTGAAGTCATACTACAAATGGCTTTTCATCTTTTAAGTGCTTCTGTTTCTCCTAACAGCCATTATGAGAAAGTGTGTCGATGTCTAAAATGTAAAACTAAATTGCTGCAGTCCAAGATCTTTTCTATTAAGGAAGGGCTATAGGTAGAATGGAAGATAGGAAGAAATAAATTTCCTTCAGCATTTCAAGTTTTCTTTTTCTATACATTATCCCCACATGTGAAGAGAAACATGTCTGTTTTTATCTACTTTGCTAATGTAGCTGAAATGGATAAAACAGTAGATAGCTCCATAAAGGTCACATTCTTTCTTTTGAGTCCAGTTTCTTGTAATATAGCTGTTACACAAGGGAGGTAGATGTGATTTTTAGATATATCTACATAGAGTATCAGCATTTTTTAGCTAGGATGGGGGATAATTTGCCATTTCCCTCTCAGAAATCACCAGCTTCAAAATGAGAAGGAAGTAATTCAGGACTAATGAACTAAAAATTAGGGGGAGGGAAATGACACTGACATCCTGAAGCATGTTGGAAGGTGACACTAGAAAGGAATGAGCTTTGCTTCAAGTATTGGAAACTTCTGCCACAGAAGAACAATTAGTGTGAAACTACTTGTTTGTTAGGCTGAGATCCTGTGCTCCACATCAGATGCTGCTTTCTTTGAAAGTGGTTATCAGCTTCTAGATTTAGGTAACAGAATCTGCCAGGGGATATAAATTATGCCCAGGAATGGCATGGCATTGGTATTTTAACTGTACCTTATCTGAAAAAGTAATTTGCTTTGTGGTTCGAGGCTTGTGGCAGTGCTGTATGTAGTCTTCTGGCTATGATATGTTGTATTTGTTATGGCACCTGCTCACAAATGACTTCTTCAAGCCATTGAAAATGGCTTGAAAAAAAACTAACAGCTTTATTTTTGTATTGCAAGATTAATTCCTTTGATACAGTGCTAAAATCTCACTTTTGTAATTTTTAAAACAGATGAATTATGAATGTCCTGTTTTCTTCTAACTGGAAATGTAGAAAACTTGGAGAAACACAGGAAAAATAAGCTTCTTTCAAACTTTTCTCAGTTTAACTTTTGGTGGTGGTCTTCAATGTACTGACTTTTTTTGAAACTAATTGTACTTTATGCTAGCTTTGTATAGCTTTATTGTGGAATAGTAATGCTTTGCCATCTGACTGTTACGGCTTGCATTTGGAAAGGCAGTATGTTTGACAAAGGGATGTGTAGTTGACAAACATTATTTCTACTGTCTTCTCCGGAATTTTACAGTTCAGTAATTTTTTTTATTTGTCAGTAATTGTTTAGAAAACATTTTTGAAAGTCATAGTTGGCAGAGCAGATTTTTATTTCTATTTTTATGTAGTCTAAAAAGACTGTACTCATTACCAAAAACCCAATTGTTTTGAGATGGACTTGAGTTGATGGTAGTTGCTGATTCTCCAAGATATGTCAGTAACTTTTGATACATCTTAAAGCTAGTAAACATCTCCTAAGCATGTTGAATTAGCTTCTCTGTTAATTTTTCCTTTTCACTTTAAGGAACAGTTTCAAGGTGAGTTTCAGTCAGTCTTGGGAATTAAATTATAATGCAGTCTAGTGATGATCTGGAATAGTGTCTAATTAAGTCTCTTATCTCTTAGACATTTTCATGTTTTGATTAAGAAGTTAACATTCTTTTTCCACATATGAACAACTGTTCTGCAGTTAGTCCTGAGAGATGGCTTTTTTCCTGGGCTTTTTTTGTTGTGCTTTACATGAATGTATCTTGAGTATTCCCTGCTATTTCTCAATCTTTCTATGCCAGGATAAGTTTTGTTAGTCTGGTGCTTAGTGAGAGTTTTAGCAAACTTACCCAGCCCAAGCTGATGCAACAGCTAAACCTTAACTGGCTAGTCTAAATATAGTATGAAGATGCTTCCAAAAGTTACAATGCATTGTAAAGATTGTACTGTAGACCTACTTTTAATACTGAATGTTGACTAAAGACCAGCCAAATTACTTTACAAGATCCTCCCTCTATTAATGTGATCTTCAGAAATTTCTGCGAATATGCTGTTTATTCACACTTGCATTGAATTTTGGTTGTGATTAGGGAAGGTCGGAAGGCTTTTCAGGTGTAGGTTATATGCAATTGCAGTGGCTCCTGTGCAAGTGGGCTTTATAAATCAACTTTTCAGGGTGGGTGTTGTGATGCATTTTCTGCAATTAAAAATGAGTAACACCAGAAGAGAGACAATAGACTAGAAGAAAACTTGGAATACTCTTTCAAGGCTAATGGTATTCCTGTAAGATTGTATTTTCTCTCTTGTGACAAACTGGATGAAATTTGAAAATGGATTAATTTATCTCCCCTTAAGTAAATACACCAGCTATATAGCATAGTAAAAATTTAGGGTTTAGTACTCAAAATTTTTGATGGTTCCCAGGACATCTGTTATGTAACGTAAAATGCTATTTTGATGTTTTGAATACACAGAAGACATCTGTCTCTAAAAGTTTATATTAGTTTAAGAAACCACCTTAAGGAGGTAGAAAAAATAATTATAACAAGGTTTAGGATGACTGCATATCTTTTTTTAGTTAATTGAATACTTAAATACCAGCATTTAGGAGGATATTTAGTTTGAAGCAGAGGGAAAGGGATGAATGTCAAGGTAGCAGTTAGCTGAGGGTGAGGAACAGAGGTAGTAAGTGGAGGATGAGGTGAAAAATGGAATGATGCTGTATCAGGTGAAGAATTAGGATAGCTGTGGTTGCAATCTTCTTGTAGCTTTAATTTCTTTTGTATGGAGTCTGGACTGCAAAGCCAAGAGGTGGTATTTCTGTTACTATTGTCCTGTCCCACTAAGTCTCATCCTCAGTTATTTTTGTGTCTTTTATACTTTTCCATACTCAGTTTTTATTTTTGTGGGTAATATAGCTCAGTAGTGTACTAATAGAGCAAGATTTTTTTTTTTTTTCTATTTTTCTTTTGAATACTGTAAAGATAATGAAGACAGGTGGGGAAAAAAGGATTTATTTGTGTGGTTAAATGATGCTTAAGTTTTAGCAAAACATTACTGACTCCTTTAAATCAACCACTGTGAGAACTTGCATTGAACTTTCAAGCAAAGTCCTCCAGCAGTGCAGGAATGACCAAGTGATTATTAATCTTCTTTGGTGGATTTATTTATTTTATTTTTGTAAAAGTAAATGCTGTCCTAATAGACTGTAGGGAACAAAAAGCTCTTAGCTGAGCCTTTACACCTTGGGGGAGTTAATATCTTTACTAGAGAAGATGATATAGGCGGGTCGTAGCAGAGATTGTTGAGGGAGGGATTGTTGGGAGGATGTTGAGTGGAAGCTGTGAAGAAGATTATGAAGATGTCATTAGAGTTGATTCCTGTGCATTTCACCCTCTGTAGATTGTCTGTAATTGTATTAGGCCAGGCAGGGCAGTGTCTTTCGGGAATTTGGGTTCCTGAGCTGTGGGGAAAAGGCATTTTGGAGATAAAACTAATTGACTTAGAATATTTTAAGAACAAAACCTAAATTTGAAAGTAAGCTCTCTCTTACTGTAACAGTTATTATTCATATAAACTATTTTTTAGACTTGGGAAGATGCACATTTATTGGATGGTTCACTGGCTACACCAGCAGTCTCAGAATAGTGTAAATATTTGTGACTTAATTATTTGTAGTATGTAAGTATTTGGTTGCAAACATTCTGATGCCTGTCAAACAGTGTAAATATGCAAATTTTTAAAGAAATAGTTGATGATTTTAGCAGTGTCTGAGCAAGGACAAGTTTACTTTCACAGCAAAGTACATATCCTTAGAATTCTAGTGACTTCTTTTAATGCAGTTAATGCAGTATGCTTAAAGTAGCGGAGTTACATTTTTCACACTAATTCCTGCGAGTTTAATTTCATGTTTGTAAATTTGCAAAAGTAGAACAACTTCAAGTGACTGTAAGTCTGGTAGGTTTTATTTCCTAAATTAACACAGCAAGTGAAATAGGCCTAAATATAGTATTAGAAGTATTATCCTTCCTCTATCTCAGCTTTTTGTAGTAGGAATTTGGCGTTGATCATGGCTTTTTTTCTTGATTTCCTGTTCTGTTTCTATGCAGTTTCTTTCATGTCCTATCCCTGAAATTTGTCTGCAGCCACCAGGTAGCAGAAATCAGGATAACTTTTGTATTACATTGTATAATTGCTCACTGAGTGACTGAAAGATTCTATGAAACACTCATTCCCTTTGTACTATGCAGAGCTTAATCATAATGACTGCAGTGCTTCCATCTCTGCTGTGGAATGAAAGAAAGCAGCAGGGGAAAGAAATGCAAGAACCGCACCGGTTTCCAGGGTCTGTGCTGTGTTCCAGATTCATAAAACTAGTATTCTAGGTACATTTAAATTCATCGCTAAGTGTGTAGTCTGCATAATTATAGCAAAGACTTCCTAAAAAACCTTGAGCCTTCCTTCTGTGAATACTTCTCCATTACGCAAGCCTGACGCACTTTTATTCAGTGAATGTGCTTTGCAATGGCTTCTGAATACCCATTCTATTACAACAGAAATGTGGGGTTTTCACTCTTTTAAGTCTTGACTGCAGAAAGAGTTTTAAACTTTCAACATTACAAATTGACTCCTGCCTAGAAGGAATTTTGGAATCTAGAAGGGATTTTGAATCTTGCACTTCATGATGGAAGTATTGAAGGAAGTTTGCGTGCTCTTCTCTAAGACAAACCCTTTAAATTTGATCTTTGTCTGTATTTTCAGGTAACTGAGTTGAATGAGCCTCTCTCAAATGAGGATAGAAACCTGCTCTCTGTAGCCTACAAGAATGTAGTTGGAGCTAGACGATCTTCCTGGCGTGTCATCAGCAGCATAGAGCAGAAGACTATGGCAGATGGGAATGAGAAGAAGCTGGAGAAGGTTAAAGCCTATAGGGAGAAGATAGAAAAGGAGCTTGAGACAGTCTGCAATGATGTTTTGGCTCTCCTAGATAAATACTTGATCAAGAACTGCAATGACTTCCAGTATGAGAGCAAGGTCTTTTATCTGAAAATGAAAGGGGATTACTACCGCTATTTGGCAGAAGTTGCTGCTGGAGAGAAGAAGAACAGTGTTGTGGAAGCCTCAGAAGCTGCTTATAAAGAGGCTTTTGAAATCAGCAAAGAGCACATGCAGCCCACTCACCCAATTAGGCTTGGGCTGGCACTCAATTTCTCAGTGTTCTACTATGAAATCCAGAATGCTCCTGAGCAGGCCTGCCTTTTAGCCAAGCAAGCCTTTGATGATGCCATAGCAGAGCTGGACACACTAAATGAGGATTCCTACAAGGACTCCACTCTCATCATGCAGTTACTTCGAGATAACCTCACTCTGTGGACGAGTGACCAGCAAGATGAAGAAGCAGGAGAGGGCAATAATTAAAAAGCTTTCCTCCGATCCCTCTTTCATCCACTTCACCATCCCCATCATCACCAATATTTCCTTGCCACAGTCACACTAAATATCTAGTGCTAAGCATATCTGTATTGTACAGCTGTTCAGATCTGCTGTCCACTTTATCAAGAAGCAGTTTCAGATGAGTCTTCATGGGCATTGATGGATTGATTGGTTTATTGGCCCTATTTATCTTAGTTGCACTTGAACAGTGCAGAAAGATGCGTAGTAAATGAGGCATTTTTAGTTTGCCTGTTGATTGGAAAATGTGGGAAAGAATAATGGAAAGTGATTGAAGATGATTAGATTCCAGTTAAAATTTTTTCCACTTGAAATGAGCTGACAGTTCTGTTAAGCAGTACATTTTGTGCATGCAAAGTAAATTAGCCACCCCAAGTTTTTTTCAGTCAATGAAAACAGTTAAGCTGATGTGAAATGACAACCCTGTTCATCAGTTTACAATAACCTGTTTGAAATGTGAGGTTTCAGTAGCAATTTGGTTTTTTGCCTCTAACTTATGTGCACAGTTTCTTTTAATGCAGTGCATCTACCTAAGAGTTTTGATACTTGTAACCTTTTGCAGTTGTTTTGAAGAATCATGAATTTTTTGTAAACTCTTTGGCTGTTTAGTTGTCTGTGTATTCTGACAACACTATGTCAATATTAGCCCATGTTAAGATGGATGACTGAGATGCCAGACTTCTAAATTAAATGTTTTGGAATTAAATGAATAAAATAAAATGCTGCTTCGGGGATGTTATCTCTACATAAGCTGTCCTGTCTTTTGTTCAGAGCAGAGATTGAATTACCTAACACATCACTGATGGGTTAAAACATATTTAATCAAAAGTTTAATGAGAAGTTGCCTCATATGCTAAAAAAAAATTAAAAAAATACCAGGATGCTGGAAAGAAGAAGAAAAAAAAAAAAAAAACACCAAACAAAAAAAACCCACAAAACCCAAAAACACCCACAGCCATCTAGAATGTGATACCGCTCACCTGTGTTAAAGTGGAGTTTCCAAAAGTATATTTAGWTATATGCTTGGTAGAGCAGTTGTAGTGCAATTCTGCTCTGAGCTGAAAAGTTGTAAAGAACATTACTTGTCATATCAGTGTAGAGACTTGTATTTGCTTCTGTCCTCTGTAACTTCTAAACTTTTTTTTCTGAAGTGCTAACCACCAAATCACCTTTACACATGAAAATCCCAGTAACTTTATTTCATATTTACCTGCTTCAAACAGAAGCAGTATTTGTTCTTAAAGAATGCCTCTATTTTAGCTAACTTAAGTCTAGTCCTCAAGCTTATGTTGTTGCTTTTGTTCTTTTTTCTCCCAACAGTTAGTGTATATGTATATTTATTGGTTCCGTACATACTTCTGTAATGGTATGTTACAGAAGCAGGAAAAGTTAGCTGTTATATGTCACTGTATCTAGACTGCTGGTTGGCATCTGAGCTAGCTCAAAGGCCATGTAAGTTCTCATTTATCTGAATCTATTTTCCTTTGATTTGTGCAATAAATATTACTGGTCTGAATACCCAGAACAACTACTCATACTTTTTAAAAGCAGAGCACTGGTTATTTTTAAGTATCTGGAGGATTAGAATTTTTAATGGTAGATATGTGCATATTTATACATTCTATCGTCTTCTAGGTAATTCCAGCATTATTACATCAGTAAAGTTGGCAACAATTGAAAGACTAATGCAACATCTGAAAAAGATGAAAATACAGATCCTCGATGTTGTGCTATTGTATAATCTTGAGGTGCTTGACCTCCTAAAGTAGTTTGAAGTGTGTACCTAATATAAATTACTATTATCTGCCAGGGCCTGTTCTGGAAGTCACTTTTTCTTATTTGCTCCTGTTTCACCAAATGGTATACAAGTCCCTGTTTTTCAGTTCCCCTTTTTGCAAGTAAGCCTTGCAGGAGTCTTTTGGCCAGTAATATCCATGTGGGCTTTACTTGTCTCCTAGATTCCTATAGCTTCTCTTCCTTTCCTTCCTCTCAGATCTGCTTACCTGCCTCTGTGGAACCAAGGTAAAACTTGGCAATAAGACTGCCTTTTTATGTTGAAACACTCTGGCTGGTTAATAATTAATGTTATTGGCAATCACTAGGTTTATCTTCTTCCTGTTAATAGAAGTACCACTATCTTTTTGTTAATTCAAAAGCTAAGGAGTCCTTTCTCATTTTAGTTACTGTCTCGTGCAGATCCTTTGTCACAAAACTATGAGCATTATGTAGTCTGCAAGTGAGTCAGCACTCTGGATTAGGCAGTTGAAGATTAGCTATTGACCTGGTGCATAAGATCCAAAATGGAGACCAAAGGGATTCTGTAGAATGGTGCAGTTCCTGGGTGCTTTAATAATTTCTGGTAGGAAAGTTTATAAAGTATACCAATCAGGTTGTTGTGGTTATCTGTATTGCCCTTCATCTCAGTAAATCTTTGCTGGGTATCATAAGTATGCAATTCTATTTTGAAATAGCTTACTGACTCAACTCTGCTGGAAGGGTGGATTCCCTTCTCCCAAGCAGTATAAATTTCAATGGATAAATCTGTTATAGCCATAAGTATCAACAGATAAGAAGATAGTTGCATATTAGGAAGCTATGTGAAAAGTTGCAGTTCCTTCATCATCTCTTGATGAATCACTATCGTGTCCCACATTCTCTCTAGTTGACTGAAGGCATTCTGACAATTCGTGAATGTAGAGGCCCTCAGAATGACCCTGGAGGGGATGGAAAATTAGGAATGCTAACTGTGGGGTGTTGCATACTGGACTTGGTATGCTTGCTCTGTCTAAAGGTGATTGATACTTCAAAACTATCTAGGCTTTGTACCAGGTGTCAGGATCTAATAGCATAAGTAGATGTAGTTGGAGAGTAGTAACTGCTTTCTAAGAATTTCATACCTTGTGCCAGGATCTTCAGAGGAACTATCCCAAAGAATTAGGAATAGCAAGAGCTTCCTAGTTGAATGTGTTGACATAAAATTCACCAAAATGACATAAAGTTTGTCAGTGAACTGTCAAATGCAGGCAGCTTATTATCAAATGCTCCTAGCAAAGTAGAATTTGGTGAACAGGAAAAGATTCTCAAGTTTATAGACTAGCTCCCTCTGAAACATGGAAGAGTTGAAATTCATCGTGAGGAATAGCTGACAGGTTATGTTTTCCTGCAAGTCGTGGCATGTGTTTGTGCTGGGCCACCTGTGGATTTAAGATTATTCAAGCTACAATCTCAGTATACCTGAGTGATGATCAAGTTCTTTTGAGGGTGATGAACTTAAAGACAGATGAGTGAAATTATTGGGTGTATTCAAGTAACTCTGTGTGCACAAGGTCACAATCCCAGTAGTAGTTCTGGCTTCATTAAAACTGTGGAAAGAATGACTGTACTTAGGTGTACCCTTATTTTGTGCGATCTGCCTTTTAGCTTTGTAGCAGTGGATGCTTCCCTGAGGACAAGGTGATTTATTTAGCTAAATCTTAAAATAATCTATACTTTTTTCAGGAAATTCATTAAATATAAATGTCTTATTGCTCTGGGTGCTCTGTGGCATAAAAAGCATTTTTGTCCTTGTTGGGGATTCATAAACCAAGTGTTGACAGACACAGTTGCTCTGCATCAGTGGATGACTGCTTATCTGATGAGTCTCAGGAAGTCTTCTAAGTCAAATTCTTTCACCTGCTTCTGCCACTAGCAGTAGAGCAGTATTAGATTTTCAGTAGGAGAGCAGATACTTGTCCCATGTTCTCCAGTTGTCAGTGAATGATCCAATGGCACAGAGAGCATGTTTTTGTGATTGCTTTTTGCTAGGAGTCAGTAGAGAGTGTTCTATAGAGCAAGAAAAAGAAATGCTCCAATGCAATCCATATTCTTGCTTCCACAGCAGAAGCTTTTTCATTTTCTGGGCCCTGGGATTGTTATATGCTTTTTTGTAATCCTTATTGTAGTAATGATCTGGAGGAAACAAAAGCAGATGAATAGCACATGTTGTTTATTGCAATATTCTTCAGTGGACCATAGGATTCAGATATTTTGGCACTGGTATTTCTCTTAGGTGACCCCCAAGTCATGTACTCTGTCTCTCAGTCTCTAAAATAAATAAAATCCTAGGCTACACCCAATTTATAGTTTGAAGACACCAGGTGTATTCACCAAAAGTGCTTAGTTGAAGTTCACAACATTCTTTGAAGCAGGAGTAATTGCAATAGAAAGACTTAAAATTGAGTGACTTCTTCCTCCCGCCCCGTCCCAGGAGCTTTCTTTGCATTGCCTTATTTCAGGCATAATAGGATGCTTGCTAGTCTTGACATGGTGAGGGTTACATAAGGGTCCACCTGAGCATTGCTCTCATCCAGAACCAATCTTTACCATGCCATTCACAGGCAACCTTCGTTGAAAGGTTAAGTCACTCTGAGGGTGTTGGTATAATATTAGCAAGGTATATGGGTATCCTTGAATTTTTAGCAACCTGATAGCTGCTAACAGTAAAGCAGCATTTTATGTGATACTATATGAGCTTGAAAGCTAAGGGATAGTCAGACCTTAAATTAATAGTGTGGTCTTTATAGGGACAGAGATACTTTCAGTCTATGTCCTAATCTGCTCAAATATGTTCAAATTTTATATAAACGATTGCATTCATCTCTTAGAGTACACTCCCCCACCGCCACCCCTTTTGAGCCCCACACTAGAACAAAATGTGCCAATGCTATGGGAAACTAAACTTCTTAGGCTGTATGTAATAAGGGGCTTATTATACAACGTAAGCGATAGCACTGAAGAATGCTGACTTTTTAGGCAAGCAGAAACCTTAAGAAGAGTAATGAGATCTCCATGGATAACACACATCAAAGAACCACAGTTACTCTGGTAAGTAACCATTTTTTCTAGTGACTACTTTGGTATAATTACAGTTTTGAAAATAGTTTTTCCATGTTGCCTTTCCTTTGTATATAACTTCTGTTTATCGTTTTCCATCCTTAATACTCGCAGTTGTGACCTAAATCTGTAAGTTGGATGGACTGAATTCTAGAGCCAAATGTATTTCCAAAGGAGTATGAGGGTACTTCCTGACTTACTCCCTTGGCTCCTTTCAGCAGCTGCAATAGGCTGCTGTATAGTAATCTAGAAAAAAAAATTATGGTAGTACACTTCAGGTTGTATTTTAAGTCATACATGAGAATGACTTAAGAATAATAATGAAAGTCAGAAGGGTGAAAACCGATGTCAATATACATTATCAAATATTCTCTGTCATCATGGGACCAACCTGAAATCCTTCAACAAACCAGTTTGAGTTTAAGGAGAGAGAAAACAGGAACAATATTTCAATGATTTGGATTCTTGTTTTTTAATTCTATCCACACCATATATTTGAACTAATTTAACATAGCTGCTCAAGAAAAATTAACTAAAAAACAGTGTGATAACATTAAAAAACTTGTTGGATATGTTTTAGGTTCATTGAAGCGCATTGAAATCAGTGGCACTTTTTGAAGAGTGTGAATTTAATTATACACATAATTGATGGAGGATGTTTAGATCGTGTTCTGAACAAACCCAAAGTACTGGAAGTTCCACATAGATGCAGGTAGTTTAGTTTCTAAGTCTTAATGATTTCTGAGATAAATGAAGATATCTTCCAAATGCTGATGTCAGGCCAGGTAGATTTTTAACTAGTGTTAGAAATTGAGCTGTTAGAAATAAAGCAAGCAAGACTTCCAACTACCTTTACAAGCATGCCCCCAAGTGAGCAAGTACTTTATTGATACAATTCCTTTCCCAAGCTAGTCCCAGGTAACTGTTCTTCCATATAGTTGTTAACAGTCATTGTCATGTCTGTAAGAAGGTAATCTATAGGTATGATTATTCAGGCTCCTCATTTGAATTTTTTGCTTGTGTCTATGTAGTATGAAGATGATAGATAAGTGTAAAATATTTCTGGAAATATTGCAGGAGGCAAGAGATCTTAGAAGTTGAAGTTTGTCTTCTGTGTGTGAAAGAGCAAGGTTAATCACTGGAATATTGTAAAATACTTCAGAAAAGAGCTGTTTCAGATAAGAATGTTTTGGAAGCAGGTAAGACAAAAAAGCTTAAGGAGAGTATGATAAATTCAAAAAAAGGTTTCCGTGAAAGCGTACACTACAATGGAAAACTTTTGAAAGTCCTTTTGTAATCTAATTCTGTATTTTGTTCTATTGAGTAATAAATGTCAAACATGAATAACAAGGAATGTATCCTGTTTCAACTGATTTAGAATATGCAAGCTTCTGGATTATTATTACTGTAACAGTCATCTTCCGCTAGTTAAGCATATATGAAGAAATATTAGACTTTCACTATTATTGTTCTTGATGAAAAAAACAGAAGAACACAACACCGTTTGAGAAAAAATATTTGAGTCAACAATTATATAGCAACAGGAGCAACAAAAATGTAGAATGAACTGTTCTCTCTTTTTTTCTCATCTTTGACCACCTTTTGATAATTTTACTTTCTACAGTTAGAGAGTTGAGTCAGCATGCTTAGTAGACTCTGGCCTTAAATCTGTAATGTTACTTACAGGAGAACTGATCTCTTTTGGACCATTTAGCCCTTCCTTTAGTCTCCTAAAAAAAAAAAAAAATTCTAAAACATTTTTATTTTTGCTTTCAGCAAAAATTGTTCCAGAGCTGAAATTAACAGCCTTTTGTTTATTGTTTTAGATTGAGTTTTTAGAATCTACATCTAAATTTCAGGATATTATATTCCATACCACATGCTAATTTAATATCCCATTGAAATTTATATTTGTAAATACTTGACTGTAAGTATATTTTAAAATACATACGTTATGCAAATTCTGCCCAGTATCTACTCTGAGAGATTTGGCAGATGGAAAGTGAGTGAGCTCCCTGAGAGAAATGAGGTGGAATTTTGTTAGAAGTTGATCTTATGCTTATGAAGAAAGATTTAGTTCATTGTTGGTTTTTTTTTTAATATTCAAAAATAAACATATTGCAACATCGTTTCTTAATTGCAGAACTAACGTTCAATGGTTATTAAGTCTTATTATATAATAGAGCTCTCTCATTTTGTATACCTGAGCCTATATTTGACATTGCCATTCTTACTTCAAATTATATAGGGCAAATGGAGCACAATTTTATCTCTGTAATTTTTCAGTGTCTGCTCATTCAAGAATTGGTCACATGTTCAGAGTTAAAGTATGGTCAACATAAAATTTCTTCATATTCTCATAATACAGAATAATACAGAATAGATTTCTATGTATTCTGAAAATAATAGTCTGATTTTTTTAAATGGTAATACTCATGTGGTAGAAGGCTAATTTAAAAACTGTAGCATGTTTAATTGCTCTGCAAAATGTTGTTAACCCTTGTGCTGATTCTCTGTTTCCTGTTCTCCAAAGACATTAAGATTTTACTTGTGATCCCAATTATCTTATTGTGTGATTGTTTTCCATAATTTATCTTGAAAGATACATATTTAATGTTGAAAAATTTATAAATTGGTATCTTAAAGAGAGGGAACTGCAAACAACCTAATTTCTCACTCCATATAACAACTGAATTTTGTATTCAAAACAGATAACATTTTGAAAATATTTTATTGAAAAACAAGCATTACAACCAAAAGTCAAAGACTAGGAGGCAAGACATCACAAATTAAAGTAGTTCTTATAAAGACCTATTATTCTAACTGTGGTTTATGTTTGCATAAAGTAATTTTCCTTAATATTGATTTGATTTAGCTCTTCAGATATAACTAGTGTTAAAAGTGGTTTGGAAATAAATTTGAAAACTTGTCTTTGATAACTTAAAGGATTGACAGTGAAGGTTTACAAATATAATACTCTAATAATCTGTTACTTATATTCAACTATTAAATAATAGTAAGTAAAAGTAGTAAATAAAGTATGTGTGTGTATCTTATAGTTCCTTGAGACCTTGAATGGTCCTTAAATTGGTGGACATTGATGGAATTAGTGAAGAGTCACTCATGCAAATGAAGTCAGAATCAATTTATGCTTATATTGCAATGCAATATAAGCTGTGTTGTCTTCTCTTGCCATTGCACCATCATTTAGAGCAAAATTGGAATTGATTTAAGTTCTTGAGTTATAAACTCAAATCACTTAGTTGTATTTGTTGTTCCACTCTAGTATAATAAAGGCCGTGAAGAAGGAAATTTGTTAAATATTTGCTCTCTGTGGCTATTGAAAGGGATTGCCAATCATTAGTGTCGCCCAATTGCTGCAGTAGATCGCTGTATGCTTGGACAGAAGACAGCATCGTTTTACTTTTCTAATATTTTGAAATAAAGTTCTGTTAATCTGCATATATTTTGTCACTGTGGAGATCATTAAGAAATTTTTTGAAGGAAGCTGTCCTATCAGATTCCACTTCTCAGTACGTAGACACTTTTTTTCCTGTTGATTGTTGATACGTTAAAAACATCAAATAGAGATAGCTTATATCTATACCTACTTTTAAATCTCTCTTTCATCTGTTTAAACTGTGTACTTTTCAGTGCAAAGACTGCCTTATCTCCTACTTATATGTAGTGTGCTGGTCTCTTTGGATACCTAATGAGTTTGGTGTTATTTGTGTGCTATTTCAATGAAAAAATGGTGATGGTTTAGGTAGAGGTACCATCTAGTCATAAAAATACTCAAAAAATGATGTATATAAATTCAGTGTGTTTCCTCTTCATTACACAGCCACCTTATCAGTTGTTTTTCTTGCACTTCCTTCTGCTGTTATATTAACCCAAGTTAAGCTTATACGTTCCTAATACATAAAAATAAAATTTGACTCTTTAGTTACACATGTGAACAAGGGTAAAAATCACAGTACAAATATGTACTTGCTAGGTATTCTGAACTTTCACTAAACAGCTCTGATTTGTGGTGTGTGGGTTTTTGTTTGTTTGTTTGTTTTGGTTTTTTTTTTTTGTTGTTGTTTTGTTTTTCTTTTAAATTGATTCAGTGAATTCTGTCAGTTTTAATGACTTGCTTTGTCTTTGTTTGAAATTGGCAATAGGTAGGTCATCTGCCATATGACTTGTGTGAAATACCTGCAAGTTTTAAGTCCTATGCATAGGGCCTGATACACAATGAGCTAATAATAAAGTCTGATCAGCTAATTGTACTCACTGCATACTTACAAAATGAAAATAAAATACTGTTTGGCTACTATGAAAAACTACAAAGAAGATTTTGTACATAGGGATATTTACTGAATGTTTCATACAAATAGATTTCATACAGATTGATTTCAAGGAGCACAGTATAAATTAATTCCATCAAGCAATTATGCAGAATGTCATATGTCAGCTTTAAATTTTCATGAATATTTAAGATTTATTTTTAGAGTAGTTTAATTAGATTCTTAAATATGTCCTAGAAATATGAAAGTCGCATACTGAAAGCAATACAGTTAACATACAGCACAGTTATTATAACACATTTTTCAAGTTGGAGGAAACAATCTAGTACAGTATGTCTCTGCCATAAGTGCAATCAAGTGAGAAAACATTTAGTACCAATGCTTCGCTGGGATTAAGGTACAGTTAGGGTGGGCACATTTTTAAACTATAAATATACTGTGAAGCACTCTGCCCCCAAGAGTTTATAGCCTTGGGAAATGAAGATGGACTGTTTATATCTAAATATTACAAAATATATATTGTATATGTGGTTTTAATGACGTGTTCTGGTTCTTTTCCCCAATTACTCCCCACTTGGGTTATATGCTACCAGATTTTTTTCTTATATCACAGCTAACTTTGAGCGTTGAGAAGAATTTATGGCATAGTAGCTATATGGATCAGTTGAGAAAGAGAGAGATGTGGAATGAAAGGAACTAAAGATTGTTTGAGAGAAACAGAATTTTTAGGAACAAAATTGCAGGAAAAAATATTGATTTTTTCACTGTTCCTGTAGGGTAAAGATGCTTGGGGATTGAGAATATGTGAATAACAAAGCAATACCTTCCTCTTTAAAAATTTAGGATAAGTATGAATATCAGTATTTTTTGGCTATTGTCAGCAAGATGATTTTTTATCACTAGAATTTGGTTTTCCGCAATTGTAAACTGCAGGCAGTGAAGGCTGAGTATAGCTTTGTGAGGAAGCTGTGTAACTTTCCATGTATTACAGTTACAAGTACTTTTTCCATTTTGTTGTTAATCACAAGGTTAAATATGTTTATTATAACTCTTTCCTATATGCCAATTGTGATCTAATCTTACATAACTATAAATATAGTTATATATTTATTATATAATATATATTATATATATTTTATATATATATAATTCAAGTATACGTATTTCTTTTTTTTTGAATCTTCAGCGTTACCTGCTGTCTTATATTTTAGTCTAAATGATTTTAACTAATGATTACAAATCAATTTGGTCTGTCCTAACTCAAACATTATAGCCCGATTAATTATTTTCATTTGGTTAGGTATTTGTCTGTAAACCCCAGAGTGTATTAGGGCAAAGCACTGTGAGTATTCCAGGAGTGAATACATTTCTATGGAGGTAATCATTAAGAAATCACTTATGTACAATTATGTACTGAAATTAGTATGAGCTATTTTCACATATTTGATAATGTGATTGATGCCACTTTAGGATTTAATCTATTAGTAGTTGAACCCTTACATCTCTGAAGAATTATCTATCTGGTTTAATAACATGTCTAAGGGAAGAAACAGATCAAAACACACTGTCCACATGACTTCCAGTGACATTGTGCTGGAAACCCAGTTATATTTGCAGTAATTATATATAAAATCTATGGCATTTGGAGAACTGCATCCTTGTTTGAACATCTGAGGAATGACCTTTATTCAGAGTTTTCTCAAGCAGAGGCTACTGAAAGAGGAGGGATTGCAGTAAAGTGTTGATTTCTTTCCCAAGCACCTGACACACACATTGGAAGGAAGCAGGAGTTGTAGGGGGTTGGCAAGAAAAGCATTTTGCTATCAGGCTTTCTGACTGTTGCTGTGTCCTTAGCATCATAAAAGAACATCTGACTCTCGCAGAGGGCAGAGACTAGTTAGATGTGTGTAGTAACATAGTAATTGAGTAACTGTTTTCCCTCCTGAGTAAAATGGAGCATGTTCTCTCTCTGCAATGAGAAACTTGTGTTTGTCCCATGTTTACTTTGTTTTAAATCACAGAAAAAAAACAAATCCAAGGTGGTTATTTTTTATTGAAGTACAATCCATTACTTCCAGATACCTGCCCAGGAGAGTCTGAGAATTAGGGGTGTTAGGACTTTAAAACATCACTGAGAAAAAATGGGGGTTTGGTGCATGTTGTGGAAGTGTGTGCACCATGCCAGGACAATCCAGCATGCCTGGGGACCACCTGTAGCGGCTTCCTGTCTCCATGGCAACCGGACCCATACTGGAGAAATCATCTCCATTCCTGCCTCTGCATCCCAAATCCAGAGAAGGGAGCAGAAGGCCTAAGCCTGCGTTTGGCAGGAAATGGCACTGCTCTGTCTAAGTGTTTGTTGGCTGCCCACTGCGTTGGGTCAGTGCGCTTCTGTCGAGATCCCAGCATGTCCTTAAAAGGGAGGAACATCTCTTCTTGGTCACTTGTGCCACCTCAAGCTTTTTAAGGACTGCTATTTGCTGCTTCTGAAACAAGTCCTATTAAGCCTCTCTGGGCTGTAAAATGGTATGGAAGGATTGGGAAGTTGAGACATTTGCTGTCATCAGTATCATCAGAGTCCCACATTGTTAATAGATGAGAATGCTTTGGTACTACTGCTGATTCATTCTCCTGATTTTCACAGCTGAGACTTCCTTGCTTTGAGATTGGCCCTGCACTTCTCTTTTTCTGTGTTAATAATGTTCATTTTTGTACACTGCAAAGTATGCAACATTGCAATGAACATCATTAATTACAGATGTTTAAATTTGTTTAATAATAAAAAATAAATGGTACTCTAACTTTGGATGTACCTCAAGTTGCAAGTTGTTATGAGCCACTGGGATGGAAGGCAATCTATAAAAGCTCACATCTAAAATTTCTAGTAATTCATAATAAGGCTGATTTGGAAAATATCATGGGGGAAAACATTTCACTTTATCAGCAAATTATGAGATTTCTTGATAGAATTTTAATATTGCTACCTGTTACAGTATGAGCTGTATTTTGACTTAATGTTTGATATTGCTAAGAAAAAAAGGTGCAAGTTCCACAAACTGCTCATCTAAATTTCATCTTCAAGGTTCTGTTTGTTCTCCTTTGACAGCTGAACATCATTTCACTGAAGAGGAAAGTTAAAATCCCAATGGTGGGAAGAGTTCTTTCCACTAAATATTTTCTCATCCTTCCAATCATCTGTTAGGTGGCTTGCTTGTCCTCTCTGGACCTTCATTCATTTCAGTCTTCAATTGTTTAAAAAATAACTGAAGATTCCACAAAACTAAATTAAGAAATAATTATTTTAACCTTATCTTAATTTGTACAAGCTTTTTTTTTTTCCCCTCCAAACTAAATATTGCATTATTATGCTAAATCTGACAAGATAAAGGACTTAAGAAGCGAGCTATAAAAATGAGAGAAACTAAGTAGTCAAGTTCTTCTCATCTGAAGGGAGATGCAAAGAAAAAAAGGGAAATAAGATGGATTATGAAGTGCCGCCGGCAGGCAGAGATGCCAGGAGGGGTAGTGCCGCCGGCAGGCAGAGATGCACCGGCAGGGGAAGTGCTGCCAGCAGACAGACACGCCAGGAGGGGAAGTGCCGCCGGCAGGCAGAGATGCCAGGAGGGGAAGTGCCGCTGGCAGGCAGAGTGGCCGTCAGGGGAAGTGTTGCCGTCAGGGTAAGTGCCGCCAGCAGGCAGACGCGCGCCAGCAGGGCAAGTGCTGCCGGCAGGCAGACACACAAGGAGGGGAAGTGCCACTGGGAGGCAGAGACGCCAGGAGGGGAAGTGCCGCCGGCAGGCAGAGACGCACCGGCAGGGGAAGTGCCGCCGGCAGGCAGAGATGCCGGCAGGGGAAGTGCCGCCAGCAGGCAGAGACGCGCCGGCAGGAGAAGTGCTGCCGGCAGGGGAAGTGCTGCTGGCAGGCACTGATGCACCGGCAGAAGTGCTGCCGGCAGGCAGAGACGCCAGGAGGGGAAGTGCCGCCGGCAGGCAGAGGCGCCGTCAGGGCAAGCGGTGCCGGCAGGCAGAGACGCCGCCAGGGGAAGTGAGACAAGAATCAGAAATGCTCAAACCCATGTCAGGAAGCAAAATAATTGGGCTACAACATTCAAGCACAAGGAACTCAAGAGGTACAGAGCGCCAGCCTTGTGCTGCCTTGCAAAAAATGGGAAGGGAGTGTGAATTTAGGGCACTGCGCTACACTGCAGCTGAGAAGGCTGCCTTTAATTGTCTCTTCTTTCCCACACTTTCTGCATAATCTTGAGGAAGTCAAATTGTCGAACTGTCAGAGGTGTCTAAACCCAAAGCTACACACAGCTCTCCAGAGGGCCTTAAAAAATCACCGAGGGGCTTAAATCTCTTGGGACTTCAGCTCCCACTTTGTCACATAACAACAAAAATTCTTCTCCCCACTCCACTGCAAGGTCCTTGGGGACCACAGCAGGGGTAAACCGTGTCCGTTCCGAGAGAGCTCATTGCGTAGTGGGAGGAGAAAGGGATCTCAGCTGTTTTTCATTGCAAATGAGACCTGTTAAATCCTGAGCTACCTCTGGATGTTGTTGGCAGTTTATGGACAGAGAAGCCCATCCATTTCCTTTCCAGGATGAAGACCTGACCTTAGCCTTGAAAGCTGGGGACTAATCTGGGAGGAAGGGAGGCAATGTTTCCTCACGCTACCCCAACATCTGGGCAAAAATCATGGAAGGGAGGTGTACCTGAAACCCAATCCCATTTCACCCACTGCAGAGCACAGCTGCTCATCTGCTTGGTGCTGCTTCCCCCAGTCAAGAGTTAGTTGCCAGGACCCCGCTGGCCTCTCCAGCAGGAGAAGCTATTTGCCTGGGGAGAGAGACAGACTCTGTTGGACAGAGAAACACCCCATCTGCATCTGGCTGAATCTGACCCGCCTGCAATCACAGAGAGTCTCTATGTGTCAGGACAGCTCTTTCCTCTCATTTGATACAAAAAACTTAACAGGCTTACACATTATAAACATCTGCACCCCTTTATGTAGGAATTCAAACCTTTGGGACACTGAGGTTACTTCTTCCCCTTTTTATTGGCAGATGATTCTGACTAACAGGTGATTCAGGCAACTTTATACCATGCTGATTGTCACTAGTTTGCATGCAATTTTTTAAATATATATTATTAGCATCAACAATTCAGCTACTTTCTTTCCGATTACTGAGTCCTCAGCGAGCCCCATAGAAGACAAATTTGCCGCGAAAAGGTACCCTTATCTCTTTCACCTATCACAGACAGTCCATGTGTTTCCATAGTCAGCAATTCCTAAAGAATGATGAGCTTCATATCACTTTTCCAACTTCTTTTACCAAAAGCATTATCTAGTTTTAAGAAAGAACAGAAGAAATGCAGCAGGGCCCTAGGAAGAGAAGCTTTTTCCTAAGTCATCTATTCATGTCAGGAGAGGAAAAAAAATGGAAATAAGATGCTTCCAGAGGGCCTGTGCTGGGTTACTTGTGTGTCTCTTCCACACATACTTGAGGAGATATTTAGCTACTGTTTGGTGCTCATGGCAGGAGACAGGGTGAGCTGGAGTCAGGATCAGTGCTGGCACTGATAAATGAATGGCCAACGAGCTGAGAAAAGAGGGCGAGGGCTGAAAAAGGGTCACCAGTTCTGCAGGGAAGGCAGTGGGACGTGCCTCAGCAACTGCTCTGATGAATGCAGTCAGGGTCTGTGGCTGGCAGGGAGAGGCAGCAGAAATCCCGAACTCTTTGCAGGGATACCAGCCAGATCAGGGCAGCAACTGAACAGTACAACAATTTAGGGGAGCAGAGCTGTGCTGCACTGCGTGGCCAACCTCCCCCTTCTCCATGAGTGCCCCCATTTTCACCCTGCAAAGATGTGGTGAAAATTCATCACTTGCACTAAAAACTAGATGTAAGTAGCATACAGCTGGGAATTTTCTCTCACTCTGCTGCTGCTCCTGCCTGCTTGTCTCTCCTCAGTGCTCACCTGCATCTCTGCTCTGATGTGGGAGTTGAGGAAAGGCGCTGCCATCTACCCAGCCCAGGCGGACCGCTCCTCAGCTCTGGCCTCTGTCAGGAAGCATCGTCATCTCTCCTGCCTCCTGAGGCATGTTCTCTAGCGGCAGAAGTACAGGCTCTTACACACACACACACACACACACACACACACACACACACACGAAACAAAAGAAAAGGAAAAAAAAGGCACAGTTAGAGCTGAGTTTGTTAGAGAGCAATGGGGGTTGGGGGAAGTGCAGTTAGAACTGGATTTCTCTGAGAGCTACAAAATGAAAGCAAAGCTGACGACAGAAAGGTAAGATGGTGCAGAGGAATGCTGAGAGAACTCACACAGCATACAAGAAATGTAAGTCAGAATCTATTTTCTACTGACCTCAAAATTAAAAATAACAGCACACTTTGCAACACTAAGCACAGTCTAATAATCTTAACTGTTTCATTCCAGCTTCCCACCATCTCCAGCACACTGTTCAACCCTCTCAGCCTGAATGCCTTGTTTTCCTTTTTTTTATGACAGTGTAACTTCTGGTTCTGAGTTGGTGTCTAAAGTACAGCTATCTATTCAAGACAGTTTGGTTTAGTTCAAAGAGTGTTTAGACTGGACTGAATCAGCTTCTGCTTCTATTTCTGGAAATCATCAATCCTGTGCATACAGCCCAGAAATAAAATGAACCAAAGTATGTGGGGCCTGCAGAAATAGGAAAATATTTGAGAAAATGTTCAGTGCGGAAATCATCGTTTGTCTGTGGGGCATCCAGGCAAGCGACTCAGCTGCAAGAAAGTGGCTTTGTCCCTGGATGGCCTCTTCTGTCTCAGTCCAGTTGGAATCATGGGGACAAGTACAAAGCAGGGTGAAGAATCTGAACTGCTGTATGGAATGTGATTGTACAAAGCGCATGTGATGCGCTGGAAGTTTATTTGTTTAAACTGTGAGTTAAAGAAGGTGTACAGTTGCTATGTAAACAACTGACACTTTAAAGATGCACATGTCTAATTGCTAGCTATATTAAATCTATTATATTGCTATTCCTGCATTTTAAAAAGCTATGTAAGTACTTATAAATAAAATGGAAAAACACTATCTAAATTGTGGAGTATGTTTTTTTTGGGGGGGGTTATGACAAAAACCTGTGTCAGACACACACACACACATATGATGTTTAGTGCTCACCTAAACCCTGAAAAGAAAATCCACTCTTTAATGCTGCAAAATAGTATTAGCTTCCAGTGCACAGCCTGAAGCGCAAGCCTCTGCTTTCACAGTCTGCTCCCTCCATGCAACAGATGTGACATCACACACACAGAAACCCATTTACAAGGGTTCCCTGGGCTCTGCAAGTTGCATGCTGTACATGTTGCTGACTCAGGCATGGGCAAAGTCAGCTTCTTCACTGGCCTTGGGCGATTGCAGCCACGTACTTGAGGGACATGTGAGAATATCTCCAGTGAGATCTCACCGGGAGGCTGGGACCTTATCGGTAGGGGAGAAAGCCAAGCAACTGACACCGAAATGGTGCTCTTTGCCAGGCTATAGATTGTAAAGTTAAAAAACCCCTGACTTTTTTAAATGCCCTATTTTGAATCTGCCACATTTGATACAGGTTTTAAAAATTGCAGGAAATTTCCTACAAGCCTCATGCAAAGGAAAGTGAATACATATCACTCTCAGAACAACCGGTTCCCTCAGGAGTCCGGGTGACCATGCCAGCTGGCATCTGGCACAGTACAGGGCAGGAGCTTTGAAAATAGTCTTAATGTGAACTGACAATAAAAATCAAGCAGCACTGCATGCTTCTCCTGTGAGCTGCTGAGTCTCGTGCACTATACCTTACACAAATAAAAGGCCAGAAGAGTCAGCATTTCCACCACTTCCAGCCTTATCCACACCCTTATCAGTGTAACTGTAAGAAAGTGTCCTGCACTGACTGTGAGTGTGGTGGCTGGACTTCCTGCACTGCCTTATGTCATGTCCTTGGAGAGACCCTTCTCTGAGCCCAGTGAGCCCTGGGGTCGATGGGCTGAGGTGCCATTCAATGCTGCATAGGAATGAAAGCCCATAGGACGAAGTGTGTTTATATTGTGCCCACACCCAGCAGCCAGCAACTGCTTTATTTACGTATTCTGCAACTTCTGCTGACACATTTGAACTTAGCCTATACTGCAGCAAATTTCACTGAAGGGGCAGGGGACAGGCACACCGCAGGAGGAGTTTCTGGGTGTCTCCCATGGGACAGAGATGTCCTCAGCTGGGTACGGAGAGGGTGAGAGCTGGAACAACTTGGCCGTCATGTAAGGGCCATCCCAGGGAAAGTCTCCTCGGTCTGGGGGTTGAAAGCAGAGCTGCATTGGGCGGTTGGTGTGGGAGTTGTGGAGCAAGTAGGAAAAAACATCAAAATATTTTACAGCAGGTAGAAAGCTTGACAGAAGGCAAACTGAATGCTGTAGAGACAAAAGCCGGCTATGGACTGTATGAAAAGAGTCAGTCCCTTGGAAAAAGATTAGTTCTTCAGATGACCATAGGAGGCCTTTTGTGAGAAAATACAACACTTTTTCTTTCTGGTACAATGAGGCATCACCGCAGTAATCACCCAGAGCCTCTGAGTGCCTTTGGAAATATCAGTAACTGCTGGGGGCACAGCTAAATGGACAGTCTACATTCCACACAAGGAAAATACCATTTCCCTAGAATGACCCAGCATGGGTAAGGTGAAGGCCAAGCCCAGACACCTACATTTCCAAGGAGTACGTTGACCTTGCAATGTCTCATGCTTCAGTTTTTTTAGCAGACTGTGGCTAACCTCTGGCCCTCTGCTTGTTGCTGCCCACTGGTCCCCAGGCACTGGTCAGCCCCCCAGCTYACAGACTGGTGTGGTGCAGGGCAGTGACCCACTAGGGCGACCCCACAGGCCTGAGCTCCCCTGCACGTGGCCGGAGGCCAGTGGCCACAGGCCCCTTTCTCTTCTGCTCACTCCCTTCCCCGATGGCCCAGTGTTTGTCACGGATGGTGAGTCATATTCAGCAGCTCTTTGAGGGCACACAGCAGATCTGCCTGGACATGAACAGGACATACAATGTTTTCCCACTAGTTCACCATCAAAGGAGCTGGCCTGGCCAGCCAACCCTGGCAGGCATGTCCCCTCAGACCTTGGCATCCCTCACTGCAGAGAGCTGGCACCGATGCTCCTGGGCCTTCTGTGGAATGAGCAGCTTTGAGACACCCCAGCTGTCAGAGCCCCCACGACATCCCAGTGCCCCCTCACAGCTGTGGCGCCAGCCAGGATGAGGCTGGGCCCTGCCCGGCGGCAGCAGCCTGTGGGGCGGGAGTGCCAGGCTGAGGCGGCGGGCCGGGGCCGCTGAGGCAGCCGGGGCGGCCGTTGAAGTGACCCCGGGCCTTCACGGGCGGCCGTCGGGCCCGCCTGGCGGCGGGGCGGAGCGCAGAATGTCGCGCTCAGCTGTTGGTCTCGGCCAGCAGGGGGCGCTCGTGCGCCATGGCTAGAATTGGCCAGCAGGGGGCGCTGGCGGTCCTTCCCGCCGCCGTTTAACGGCTGCCCCGCGCGCATAGAGCTTCTGGTGGGGTGCGGCGCGGCGCGGCGCGGGGTCGGCGGCGGTCCCTGTGAAGCCTCAGTCGCCGCTGCGTGAGGAGGCCGAGTCGTGAAGCGTCTCTCTGTGGTCCCGGGGCCCTCTGCAGTCCTGTCTCGGAAGCTCGCCCCTCGCTACAGGTGCTGCGGCTGAGAGAGCCTGCCCCGGGCGGGGCTAGGAGCACCGAGGAGGCGGCGGGAGGCTGCCACGGGCCGGCCGTTAGCAGCCATCCCCTCAGCAGCGATGGCAGCGGTGGCCGTCAGCCCCTGGGGATGCCTTGAGGCCTCGCGGTGCCTGAGCCTCGCCTGTGGCAGCTGCCTCGGAGAGCAGCGCATCTGTGGCCACGGGCTGGAGACTGTCTGTGGGTGAGCCCGGGCCCTGGGGTGACGGCTCACAGTGCAGGGTGCAGCTTCTGCACCTGCTGTGAGGGGTTGTCCCTTATTTCTCTTAAAGAACAGCTGTGAGTGGGAGGGCATTGCTTTGTTCCTGGGCCGGGGTTGGGAGAACAGGCTGGTTTTGGCCTGGGGAAGCTGGAGCTGACAGCGGGAGATGCTTCATCGGGGTCCTGTTGAAGACACAGCATTTTGCCCAGCTGGCTGTCCTGGACAGCTCTGTGGCGGAACCGTGTGGCACACACAGTGACACAGGTAACTATGGGGCGGCTGCTGGTGGTCTGTGGGTGTGGCACACACAGTGACACAGGTAACTATGGGGCGGCTGCTGGTGGTCTGTGGGCTCATCAGAGAAGCCCTGGTCAGGAATCACTTTCCCAAACAGCTGACAAATTCAGGTCTCTCCCTGATCATTTTCAGTGTATGGTGCTTCAGGCCACTTGAAAAACTTTTTGGCCAGGTACATTTTGTGTGGAGAGATGGCAGACCTGTAATCTGAAAGATCTTGAGTGGGGGAAAAAAAGGTATTTCTTGTCTTAAATTCTCAGCCCACCTCATGTGTCATATCATGTTATCATATGGTGTGTCTCATGACTGTGGTGAATAGCTGAGTCCAGCAGTTTCTGGTAGATAATTTCTGAAAGTGTGCATGTGTAGGCATGGGAAGATTTGTGCAGGGTTACAGAGCCCCTTGTGCTTTTGTGTTAATGTATATCTGTTCTAGGCCTTTTGTGTTGGAAAGCCTTTGTTTAGTGTGTGGTTGTGTCTGTGTAACAAATGCTTTAGCTCCTAACGTGGTATACCTATACTGTGAATGTCTTCCTAGGTTGTATGACTGTTTCTGGTTGTCCGTGTAAATCTAGCCAGGTATTTTCTGCACAGTGGTGAAGCCTATCAGTTTGAACAAAAAAGGGCAGGAGAGCAATAAAGAAAGAGGTGATCCATCTGCTGCAGCTCCTTGGAAACAAGCGTTCTTTATTTTCATCGGTACAGAGTGTGTGGCTGGGGTCAATGGTGTGGTGTAATTCTTGAAGGCTTATAGGAATAAATTTTCTCTTTGGACAGTACATCTTACTGCTTTGTGCTGAGTTTCTTAGGCTGCCCTCATAAACCATTTAGCCCAGTTTCTTTTGATCAGGGTGTGTTAGATGATATCACCCTCTCCTTTCCAACTAAAAAGTTGCTTATGTTTGCCCTCAGGAAGAGCTGTGGTTCCTCAAGCTCCATGTGTTGTGTTTCAGGGGGGACTGGGAACAGGGTGTTGTCAGAAAGGCTGCCGGGTAGGGAGGCAGAGGAGGGGTCTGCTAGAACAGCACTGGGGCTGAAGCAGGTAGCCTGGAAGGGGCTGCTTTGACTCTGGGAGTTAATGGGATGAGGAAAGAGGGGTACGTGCTCCCTGTCATGGGAGGAAGCCCCTCTCTGCAGTCAAGCAGCTGAGGTAGCCTATCCCACAGGGTTATGGGTGGTCTCTCAGCTCCAGGGATGCAGATGGAGGCTCAGGAGCTGGCAGAGTTCCTCCACTGCCAGGACAGTGGCAGAGCAGAGCGTGTCTCCCCAGGCCTGTGTCTCGGCAGCAAGTTGGTGGGGCCTTTGTGCCTGTAAGGACCAGCCTGCTGGGTCCCAGGTGGGCTCCCCTCTGGGAGCAGGTAGGGCAGGAAGCCTCCAGCCAGGGCAAGACTTAGCCTAGCATGAGGTGAACACCTGGCTCCCACTGAAAGCATACAGGCTCAAAGACAGCTGGCTGCAATGAGCGTTTGTGCCAGTAGCCATCTGACACAACCCTTCTTCAGTTTTTACAGATCCTGTCCCATGTTAAGACCCTGTAGTTAGCCTATCTGATGAACGTCAAAGCCATTCATTTCCTGAACCACTTGCCTGGCCTGCGCAGAACTGTGCCTGGTTGGTGTAAATGTTGGTGCGACTTTGTTGGCAAAGACTGTTTCTCTTTGGCAGAGAGCTGTTACCTGCCCCAGTACTCGTTAGCTGCTTGCAGTTTGCTCTTGAGTGAATGACTCTGAAGAGAGGCTTGTGGCCAAGAGGAAAATGAAAGCATGGCACTGGCCTCTGCACCCTGTTGTAGGCACAGTGTGGATGTGCAGGACTTCCCTGTAGAGCTCGGACTAGAGTAAGCAACCTGACAGCCAGTGCAACCCCAGAGAAAGGCTGTTTTTTTGAGCAGTCATGGCACCCACGTGTGCCATGTCTGGGGAATGACACAGGAAGATGTCTACTCTATCTCAGGTAGCACTGTAACTATGTGATGACAATAGTGATAAGAACTTGGAATCCTGGAGCAGTTGTCATGTGAACATTTTGAAGTGCTGAAGCCATTGCTGGCTAGGATGTCTCTGATCCAGGTAATTCCATTCCAGGAGCTAAATGCCTTCATTCAGTTGAGCAGCCACTGCCAAAGAATTGGTGCTGGAAATGGCATACACAGTGAACCACTATGCGAGGGCTGTGGGAAGGAGCTGAAGGATGTTTTGAGATGGTAACTGAGGTGAGAGCATTGGCTAGTTGGACAGGCACCTGGCTAGAGAGATGAGGGATAATAACAAGGAAGAGGCAAAAGGGAGCTCCTGTGAGAGGAGGAAATACCAGGACACTTCTGGAGGTGAATGAAGGCGGCAGTGCCTGCAGAGCAGGCTGAAAGACCTGCCTGGCTCTACCACAGTTTGCAGTGTGTGAATTGCCAACCCAGCTGCAGGGAAACTGCCTAACATGAGAGGTTTGTTGGCTGTTCACAGCCCTGTCTGGTAATACAGGCTCAGGGACTTGTAAATATATAAGGGTATTGTAAATGCAAGGATCAGACCATAGTTCTGCTGTGTGCACCCGCTGAGAGCTAGTAAGGAATAAGAAGGAAAGGCAGTGCTGAGTTAGTGGCATCTGCACTAACAGTTGGCAAGGCAGGACCTGCACAGCCCTTGAGTTGTACTCGTGCACAGGCAGTCAGCTGTCAGGGAGACAGGAGAGAGGTAGTGGCCTTGTAGGAACAAGGGCAGGATGGCAGAAACCATACCTAACAAGTGTGTGTAATGAAAATAGGCCTTTATAAATGGAAATTGCTTTGCCTGAGACTTGGCAATGTGAGGTGGCCCTTCTGCCCTTGTGCTTTCCATGTAATGCAGTCTCTCCTGTGTCTGTCTACACCATGTGTTTTGTCCTGCCCATTCTTGAAAAGGCTCTCCTTGCCCTCCTCCTCTCTCCTACTGTTGGCCTAATATCTCACTGCCTCCACTGATGGATGAGGGATAGAGGAAGTGTTATCGATAGTGTTACCGTAAGTCGGCAAAATAAGAACTCTCTAAGACTCAATTTGGAGTTTTAGAAAGCAGGCATTCTTTATTGCGGYGCCGGGTGCACAGGGGATCACTCCACCTAGTGTGCATGCCGAGTTGCTTAGCTATGAGAATTATATGCAATCAAGGTATACATATTCATTAGATTTCTGGGAAATAATTAACATATTCATGTTATTTCCCAGAACTCATTAACATATGTAAATGTCTTTGACGCATGCGCTTCTGTGTCCACAGGTGGTCTTCCAGGGTCCTCTGGTGGTCGTCCGTAGTCTTCCTCACAGTGTCCTTTAGTTGAACTCAGTCTTTGCCCATGCTCTGTTTAACCCTTGGCTTGTTTTGTACAATTTTACTTGTTACAAACTAGCTTGCTCCAGCATAACTTTCCTATCTATTCTACTCAAGGTTCAAAGCTAGCCTCCTTATCTATTTTRYRCAGAAYACAAGGTTTCAAGGCCTTTTTATCTACTGAATGTCTGGCTTGTCTACTCATAAAGCATCCCTAACTCATCTGTATTTTTTCAATCAAAGAACTGTATGTCTGTTGTGGTTTAACCCGGCAGGCAGTCAACCACCACACAGCCACTCGCTCACTCCCCCCTCCCCTCAGTGGGATGGGGGAGAGAATTGGAAAAAAAGTAAAATTCGTGGATTGAGATAAAGACAGTTTAATAAAACAGAAAAGGAAGGGAAAATAATGATAATAATAATAATAATGATAGAATATACAAAATGAGTGATGCACAATGCAATTGCTCACCACCCACTGAGCGATACCCAAGCAGCGATCGCTACTTCCTGGACCACGCCTCCTCTTTATATATTGAGCATGACGTCACATGGTATGGAATACCCTGTTGGCCAGTTGGGCT